>PJEX01000004.1:87235-199144 GCA_005350895.1 Colletotrichum tanaceti
GGGGGGGTTGAAGCTGGTATCCGTACGGCCAAAGCCACGAGCTGGAGTCGGGTGTATGGGTCTCCAGCCGGACACCTATATCTGCAACCAGGAAGACAGTGTCAGAGATGGCGATTGAAAACAACAAGAGAAGCGAGCAAGCAGTCATAGAGAGAACACCCGGCTCGTCATTCTGGTTCTGGGAGTTGTTGAAAGAGGGAAGGAAGGGGGTAGGGCGTTTGCACTGCAGATGAAATGGGGTATGACACCGCACTACCTACACCGGGGAGGGGGGGCATGTGGGCAGGATAGGAAACGCACACGAACCAACTGGGCTGGGCGGCTGGGCTAGATGGTTTGGATCAACTGGGGGCGTGGCGGCGGTCGATCCTTATCGTGTGTGCCCCCCTCCAAAGCAACCAACTGCGATAGCAGAGCCAACAGCAGAGAAACAGGAGCACTGGCTGTTGATAAGCGGCAGCGGCTATCTTCCAACAACTGCGAAGATGATAACGGCCCAAAGAGGGGGTTTGTTGACAAGATGGTGAGTTATGCAAGGAGGTGGAATAGCATAGCCGACATTGAATGTTTCCGGCGTTTCCAGGATGAGCAGCAGCGATCGATCAACAGTGAGGGGTTCAGGAGAGGATGAAAGGAGAAGAAACCAATCGAGATGGTGGCATATTAGATGGGCAAGGGACACAAGGTTTGTATCACAGTACAGAGTAGAGTCACTCGGTGGCAGTACGCAGTAGGGGTCTCGGGCAACGGTGGTCGTACAGTGCTGCAACGACGAACAAGAGCGTCTAGGTAGGTAGGTATAGCAAGAGGAGAACAGGACCCGAGACCTTGCCCAGCATCCAATCAAGCAAGACATGGGGAGAGAGAAAGGAGGGTGGCAGCCTGCGGGTTTAGTTTTGGCTTAATGCATGCCCGCCCGTGACAGGGGCTACGATGTACTACGATGTACCTAGGTAAGTCGTTACTACAGGCACCTAGGTATGTAATAGGTGGCAGGTTCATTGTAGGATCAACCGACATTGGTGACCATTTGGCAGCCATCTCTTGATCCCATGGCAGCGAAGCGACGATACTCGCGTTGTCAAAGAGTCCCTTGCTTTATCGCGGGCTGGGTGATGGGACTTTGTTGAGTAGCCGTCACCTTGCTGATGTGTCAAGTCCATCACATTCGCCAGGCGAATCCAAGCTCGCAAACCACGAATTATCGTTCGGGCAGTTAAATGATAAATCGGTACAGTATCCACACCCACCGGCCACCGCTTGACTCCCAAAGCACCCTAGCACGGTGGCAGGCAGGCACGCTATCCAAGGTAGGCGAGGCGCTGGGGTTGCTGCTCTTTTTCTTTGTCGATCTGGTCTGGGCCCTCAAAACTTCCAGGCGCTCACAACTTCATGATCTAAAAACCAGAGATGCCCAGCGACAGGAGTCACAACTATCCTGAGCTTCTTTGGGCGACAGCCCAAGTCAACTCGTTCAAGAGCATACATCGTACTCCGGTCTCTACACAGTATTGTTGTCATCGTCTTTTTCTGCAACCAACAAGTCAATTATTTCGGACCCGTTGTACCCAATGAGTGGTGTCGCGAGATCAACCAAGATAACGACACCACGGTGGACACACCACTGGTCAGGTAAGAGAAAGGAGGATCCCCGGGCGAAGCCTTGGGAGGACCCAGGGGATGGATCATGGTAGGGAGAAGACGGCGGGGGAGGGGAACAGACGGGGGGTGAGAGCGGATAGTGGTGTCACATCCCAAGTGGGATTGAGGCGTCGGCGCTAGCGCACAGCTGCTGCATCCAGTGACCGCAGCGCCTTTCAAATTGGGTGCCCCGGCATCCGCCTTGCACCACCGCAGCGCTGTGGTCGATGCATCACACAGGTTGAGAGCATGCAATCGATGGGCCCGATGGACTCACTTCCCATTGCCCAACGTATCCTTGTCCCAGTGGGCGGTAGCTCCACGAATGTACTGGATTGGGAAACTACCTAGTGTACGTAGACAAGGCGGCCCCCTCTTGTGGTTGCATAGGTAGTCAAAAGTGTACCTATCTGTAGACCAACAAGTCCAAGTACAAAATCCGTCTCTTTTCAGTTAATAGGCATGTTGGCAATGGTTCCACATACGTCCGCATGGAGAGGGCAACTGGTGTGCAGGTATCAGTACCAAAAAGCCTACTGGTAAGTGGTTGATCGTGGCTCTGGACATTGCACATTATCCATGTCGAAATGATACTGGAAAGATTAATCTAATCATTCTTTTACTCGCTCATTTGATTGTTTTATCAAACTTCCAGTCGCCTATTCTGGCTATCCATCCATCTGTTCAAGGGATAGAGTTCTGGGATGATTGATGGCCCTCACAGCCTCCTGTGGATTCCACCCCGCCGTGCCAGACGGAATGGGGCGCTGGCACGCTGGTAAGGTGTGCACGGTCCAAGCGGGGTTTCGAGGTGGACGTCTTTACCCCAAGTCCCAGCATCGCCAGTCTCCCACTGGCTGTGGACCACAGTCGGCGGCATGTTTGCATTTCGCAGTACTCTTCCTTGCCTGTCTGCCCTTCCTGAAACTTGTCGAGCGGCAGCAAGAGAATGTAAGCACACACGCCAGAATGCACAATATCAGAGAGGAGATGTTGCAGACGCTGGATTTCGTCCACTCATTGCCAATTGAGCGCAAGACCGGCTGTCGTACCGACAGACGATAGAAATGGGCAGCCAAGGGGGTCCATCTAGAGGTCATGCAGTGAGCAATATAACAAACGCAGTGGGAAAGTTTCAATGGACGATGATTCTCGGTTGACTGTCGCATATATTGGTATCTAAACCAGTCTCGTCACCGTTGACCGGCTCATCCGTGTCGGGTTCATTCCTGTACGTAGTTGCCGTCCCCATCCAGACCCCGTCCCGTTGCATTGGACCACGGCTCGTTCGGTACGTGCAATGCAGCGGTTTGGCATATGGCGTATGCGGCTTCATCAATTGAATACCCCTCAGGAGCCCCAGTCCCATGCTCAATTGCACACACAATCTGACTTCACGAGACATGGTGACTCGGCCATTCAAAAAATGGCAGTAGTCTTAGAACGAAGGGCTTACACACGAGGGCAACTGCCCGCACTCCGCCGCACTCCGCCATACACTGATTGTTGAGGCCGTCGGAGACATCGCTCGCTTGGCAGATAGGCCTGGCAGGGGAGGCCCTATGGATCGATCGCTGCTGCTGATATTCTCCGACGGCATGGCCCCATTACACTACCTTACCCTCTGCTGTTCACTCCCTTGCGGTGCTTGCTCAGGCTGCATCCTGTTGCCGCGGGCGGCTGGTGGGATGCTCATTGCCAAGCCCCGGTAGACGGGATACGTCCTTCGTCGATGCCACGAGAAACTGGCCATCGACAAGTTGCTAATGCTGGGTATGCCCCCCCCCCTCGCCTTGTCCGTTGATAAGACTGGGAAGCAGCTTCGCCCTTTTGCCGAGTTGCGGCTCCCGACTACCTATGCGCGTGTAACTTCTCCAAGAGCAGGTTTGTCAGTCCCAGCTAAGGTTTCGAACCCCGTTGTTCTTTGCATCTCATCAACCAGCATAACTGGTGCTGGGGACCCGAAAATTCCTTACCTTGAGGTAGAGAGCCTACAGTATTCACTGTCCGCGCTCCCATCAAGGCCAGCCTGAGGGGGCTGCCGAGATACGCGGTCCCTTTTGGACAGCACCTCTCATATCATGCCCAACACCTCCCACAAGTGTCATGTCATGTTTGATCGAAGCTCCTCCTAAATTGTTCGGTGTGGGGTGAAACCAGATAACGGGGGGGATGTAGCTCAGTACCTCCCTACCTAGCGTGGCACGCATTGGATATTGGATGGAAGCATCGCATGACCTTTATGGGCCCTTACTCACGGGAGTTATCCTTAATTTCACGAACTTGACCACGGATAGGTACTGTCTGCTGTAACACCCTGATTGGATGGAAGCATCGACTACTTACCGGTACCACCTACCTAAGCACTGTCACGCCACCCACAGCATGATGTATCTACGGACAGGCGCTCTGACCAGCTCATGTGCCTCATGTGGCTGGTGCAACTTGGGGCGCCCAGGGCCAGGATGAAGCTAGAGCACTGACCACCGTCTCGGAAAGACCGTAGAAGTACGTCATTGAGCACCCCGAGACAAAACACACAAGCGAACGGCCTGATGAAGCGCACATACTTTAGCTTGGGCCAACAGGGTGACGGCAGCTCTCCGCCAGGTACTTACGCATCGTTGCCTCCGGTACCTGGACTCGACAGTCTCTTCAACCCTTACTTAGCCTTGACCTAGCTTTGTCGCCTTCCATTCGGGACCCAAACCCAAGGGTTTGTCGTGCCTATCCAGCTCGCTACGTCTCGGAATCCGTTGGTGGTGCGGCTTCCTGCGATCCGCCAAGGAACATCTACAATCCACGTATCGGTAAGTTAACTGTCTCACGCATACCATACCAACGCATTCTGGCTGATACGATATGTGTAACCGCAGTTTAGTTTGATGATATCCATAACTCCTGCTCTCTCAATCATGCCAACGTCCACGATATTACAAAGGCTCACCTACGGCCGCTCGTGACAGTTTACTCGAATTGTGAACACAATAATATCAGTCTCGTCAATTCTATCTTCGAATCCCGGCCTTCCGAGCAAGTTCGGCCTAACACCTCGAATATAGATCATCGCGGATTTAGCGACAATTTGATCACCATGTCTTCTTCGTCACAAACCCATACGTACGGTCCCAAGTGCCGCCTTGCGCCTGTCCCACAACCATTGTCCGCAGGCGCCTACGATGGCATTCCTCCCGTTGCCGCACAGTTCTTCTACTCTTCGGTTATACCCATAGATGATCCCCTATCCCCTGGAACCATTGCCGGCGTCTCGGATGCGCGGACCGCACGTGGCCAAATCCGACCGTTCTCGCTAGGCGACAGCAACGCTCTCGAGAAGGCTTGGCTTAGCTTCCTGTCTGACGATGACATTCAAGCCCATGAGCAGTTGGTACGGGACCGCAAACTCAGTCCTGCTGCAGAGAAAGCCAACGCGGCCAGGCTGGCTCTCTTGATGCGCCATTTAGCGGTAAAACACATCCAAAAACACGGCGGTACTATCCAGGTATCGTCCATGGCAGGAGAAGCCTCAGGTCTGCTCCTGGACACTCCAGTTGCCGTATGCTGTCCGGACCTATTTATAGATGTGTCCACCGAGTTGCAGAACACTTTTTGTGCGCTGGCCAGAAAATATCATCCTTCACTAGGTCAGGAAAGGGTCGTGCAGGAAGTGATGATGGAGTTGAGACGTCTAGCCTCCTTGGACGAATCCCGATCCCAGTCAGGTAGCACCTCATCTTCGCGGCCCCGTGCAGACTCTGCCCGGTCACGTCAAATGGGAATCATTGGCTCGTTCAGTCCTCGTCGAGAAGCGGCGAGTGAGTTGCAGAGAATTAGTAAAGAAGCTGGACACATCGGCAGTGAGGCCAAAACAAGGGCGAGATCGGATTCTCGAGCAAGCGAGCAAACCTCACGACCTTCAACCCCAGGCCTCGGCAGTTCTCTTCGACAGCATCCGGTAGACGACGGCATCTCTGGAAAGCCATTCGTTCGAGCTGGACTCCGACAGAGGCCGCAAGACAGCTTTGCCACTTCCTTCCCCCCCCTTCAGGGGTCACCAACCTTGATCGACACCGAGGAGCGAGACGCGCAAAACCCGAGCAACCCACCAGAGTCGCCGAGAAGAAGGGAAAACGCCACACAGGCCAAGCTTATCAGTGACGAGAGTTACAAGAGGGAAGCCATCGATGTGGTTGTTGGCGTCTCCCGACTACACATGGTGTCCATTCCTGCTTTACAAATGAAACCCATATATTGGTCCCCTGTGAATGACGTTGCCGTGGTCCTCCGAGCCACCTGGTTCTACAGGTTTGTTTCTTGACCCTCCTGTGTTTGCTAGGTTTCTAACAGCCACACAGAGATACCATGCTACCCATACCTCCAGCCGTTGCGAACCAGCTTGAGGCTGGTTATCGAGAGCTCAAGCCACATACCGAGACCTGGAACGATGAGCTGCGCTGCGCTGTTGAAGTTGGTCCCCTCGGTGAAGAAAAGGTGTCACATCGGCTGTGGCCGGAAGACGTGGAAATCCTCAGCGACAGGGATAAGCAAGCAGTTTCAGACACTCGCATCTCAACAGATCCGTTCTGTGCTGCAAGCTGTTTTCGTGGAGAAGCTGCAGCAGAAGGCGCTGTTGATCCGAATCTGAAGGCTGGAGCAGCTTCCCAGCAGCATCGGAGCTATGCGAGCTACCATGTCGTCTACAAGGACGCCTCCACGGCCTTTCTATTGAAGCCCAGCCTGAAGCCTTCGGCTTATTACGGCAGGCGGCCGGTTGCGAAAATCATGAAAGGAACGACCATAGGCATTCCGGTTATCCGTGGGTTTGACCGGCATGCCTGGGAACGAATCCACAACAAGAAGGCCGCTCGAGATGCTGCCAACCAGCCGCCCTTCTCTGTCAACGGCCCACCCGAAGCTCTTGGACGAGATGCTTGTGCGGCCTGCCAGGTGCAAAAAGATCGTGGTCAGGTCACGGACCTCGTTCTAGTTGTTCATGGCATTGGACAAAAGTTCGCCGAGCGAGTCGAAAGTTTCCACTTTACCCACGCCATCAACGCCTTTCGGCGCGAGGTCAACCTGGAATTGGCCAGCCCAGCAGTCAAGGGTGTTCTAAGGGAGGACCAAAACGGGATCATGGTACTCCCGATCAACTGGCGCCACACCCTGTCGTTCGAAGACGGTGGTCCAATGACGGAGGAAGACAAAGCAACACATGTGCCAGACGGCTTCAGTCTGAAGGACATCGAACCCGGCAGTATTCCTGCGGTGAGGAGTATGATATCGGACGTAATGTTTGACATACCGTTCTACTTGTCTCATCACAAGGGAAAGATGATCAATGCCTTGGTTACGGAAGCCAATCGTGTATATCGACTTTGGTGTCGAAACAACCCGGGATTTGCAGAAAGAGGGCGAACCCATGTCATTGGCCACTCTCTCGGCAGCGCTATGGCTATTGAGATCCTCTCACGCCAGCCCACGCGTGTCCCAAGGCTGGATCTATCGCTGAGGGTCCCCCAGCCAGACTTCTTCGAGTTCGATACCTGCAACCTGTTTCTTGTAGGGAGCCCCGCTGGTTTCTTCCTGCTCCTCGAGAGAGGCATGCTTCAGCCTCGACGTGGTAGAGTGAAGCCAGGGGCGGACCCCGTCGACATCAACGCCCCGGAAGTGACGGGCGAGGCCTGTCGGTACGGGTGCATTGCCGTGGACAACATCTACAACGTGCTGGCCAAGGAGGATCCTATCGCGTATCTGCTGAACGGTACAATAGACCCCGTGTACGCCACGAGCCTGAGGACAGCACATGTTCCATCAAGCGCCAGCTCCATTTTCCAGTATGTCGGCAACGCAGTGAAAAGCCTCGTGCCGGGGACGACACCCACCCCGGCGATGATGGCCCCTCCAGCGGCGCCAAAGCCAACATTCGCGCGCTTGCCCTCGCAGCTCGAGCTTGAGGTTCATGACTTCACACGGGAGGAGATTGCGGAGAGAAAGGCTTACCTGCTCAACGACAATGGCCAAATCGATTACTACCTCCGGTTCGGCGGCGGCCCTTTGGAGATTCAGTATCTAAACATGTTGAGCGCGCACACTTGCTACTGGACGAGCCATGACTTTATCCGCATGCTGTGCATGGAGGTCGGAAGAAAGCCGGGCAGGGAAAACACCATACCCGCCATGAGGGCCCAGAAAGCGGCTAAAAGAGTTGCGCTGGGGTGAGGAATCATAGATTGCGGTGAGGGCCACGTCTGTTTCATAGAAATCCCTCTAGATGCCTAGACCATTTATACACATGTACCAATCGTACGAGCAACAAAGATGCACACAGTCACCAGTGAGAACGAAAGATACGGCGGAGCAAGATTGAGACGTCGATTTTGTTTACCTCGTCTGCACTATTAGTTTGAAGCTAACGTGTCCTTCTTCTTTCCCATTCAAACAGGAGGCGGCGATCGTCGCCGGCTGCACCGGTCCACAACTTGTTGATATCTAACGGCCATGGGGAGGGGGAGTCTCAGAAGCCGTCGTCAATCTCCATCAAGTCGTTGTCAAGATCGTCGTCCATGCCGTATTCGTCTCCACCTTCGGCTCCGTAGCCATCGCCACCGCCACCGCCGGCCTCCTCCAGCTCCTGGATGCGCTCCAAGTCCATTTTCTCCTTGTGCCTCATTAGGTCCTCGTAGCTCCAGGTGCTCACGCCCTCCTGGTCCTTTGCCCGGAAAGGCTGCGCCATCTGCTTGAGGAAGCGCCGGGCACTGCTGACGGCCATGTCAGTGCTTACGTTCGTGTCGGCGTCGAGGAGGCCTTGGTTGATCCACTTGGGCAGCTGCGCGCGCTTCTTCTGGAATCGGCGATCTGCGAGGACCATGATACCGTAGTCGTCCTTGCCTCTTAGAACGCGACCCAGACACTGTGCGGCGTGGCGCATGGCATCGAAGGACAAGAAGTCGTTCTCGCGAATACGGTACGTCTCACGCAAGAACTCGAGCCTCGCTTTGAGGATCCGCGATTCGGTGTACTGGAACGGCACACCTATGCACAGGACAGTTCTGCCGTACTGATGGTCGAAATCGATACCTTCCGAGACCTTGCCTCGGGCAACGCAAAGTAGAACGGCGCCGCGGCCATTGCAGCAGGCTGTCCGATAGGTCTCTAGCGCAAGCGACGTCTCCTGTGCGTCGGGCGTCTCGACGAGGATAAGCTTGTACTTCCAAACCTCTTCGAGAATGTTCATGCCCTGCCACATGCTGATGATGGACTCCATATAGAGGTAGGATGGGAAGAAGACAACCATGCCGTCCGGTGTGATCTTGGCAAACTCGGTGAGGAGAGTGCCGTAGTTTCGGACAACACTCGGTTCGTTTCGGACCTGGAAACTGGTGGAGATGGAAGACTGGTCACTTCCGCGAGTAACAATCATTGGTAGAAACGACCTCCTTGCCAGAGTCATGCTGTAAGATTCCTGGACCACGGTCGAGAAACCCAGCATCTTGGGGTACATTTCAAGCGGAGACATGGTTCCTGAAGTGATGATGACGGAGCTGAATCTGTCAAAAACTGGCTTGATCGCGATGGCGGCATCAAGACACGTGAAATGCAGCACCGGGTTCGGCACCTCTGCCGTCTCGGATTCGAAAGGCTCTAGGATGAGCAGGAAACCCTTCTCGTACGTAGCGACGAGAGTCGCAAAGGTGGCGACTTCCTGAAGAGGTTGATAATCTTCAATGTTGGTGAGCTCAAGGGTCCGCACAAGCGACGTGAGCCTCTCAGCACAGAATCTCAGAGGTTTTTTCTCGATGAAGGTATACTCCCTGAGATGGGCGAGAAAGGATGGGGGCGTCTCTGATATCGTGTGCCTGACCTTCATGCGGGTCTACAAGCGCTGTCAGCACGTAGGTCTCCCTCCTTCCTTTGCTATTCGGGGCGGGAGATGGACTCACCTTGAGATACTCAATGAATCTCTTCAGGAATGACACGAAGTGTTCGGCCCTCCTGATGTTACCCGGAACCGCCTCCTTGAGCAAGTCGTCGGGCAGCGCTTCGGGCGTGTTAGCCGACCAGTTGCTCGACGAATGAACTCTGTAGGACAGCTAGCTGCTTGCTTACCCGGATTTGACATGAAGGCGTCTTCTTGCCGCGCCTCATCGGCGCCACGGAGGCCCTCAACCAACTTTTGATATTCATTCTGCAGCTGCTCTTGGTCGGTATCCCTCATCTCAGCGATCTTTCGTTCCAGATTCTGTGCTCCTCTTGTGGCTTTTCGCAGGGAGTCTTCCGTGATGTCTGTGCTAAGTGATTCGATGCAGACGTTGTCGATGTTGTGCGCCTCGTCAAAGACCACTATGCAGTCTTTTGATAGTTCCCGAGACACCCTTTCGGCAATCTTGGGGTCGAGAAGGTAGTGGTAGGAGTAGATGATGACGTTACAGAATTGCATCTTTCAGCCTGTTAGCGAAATACAGACCATAAAAGCACCTTTGATTCTACTTTACCATGCGCCTCGCGGTGAAGTAAGGGCACTGCTTGTGCTGCTCGCCATATTTCAAGAGGCCGTCGAACGTCCAGACACCGTTGGGGATCAGATTGTGTGGCTCCAAAAGGTCTAGGTTCTGTGATATGTTAGCGGTACACAGAGTCTGGAGGGTAGCGCAGGGCTTCACACACATCATGGTAGACACAGACGTCAACATTCTCTCCGCGATCCTTCTTCTCCTTAACAAACCCAGCTGTGAGACTCCGGCAGCGAGCATCGACGATGGCACCACTTTTCTCCTGCTTGACCGAAGGATGTAGACACAAGTTTTTTCTACTTGTCAGCCCCAGGCCGCGGAACTCCTCCTCTTCGCCAAGCTCTTGTGCTCGGTACTTCATGAGGGCCTTCAGTTCGGCCAAGGCCTTCTCGATCTCGGACATGGTACCTGTGAACTATTAGGGTTGGTCCAGAATGATGGGGCGCACGTGGTGCGCGACAGATCATATAACGCACGAGAGCAATAGATCAGTTTTCTGTGCTCGGGGTTGTGTTGTTGGTATGCAACGATGAGTGAGAGCAGCGAGACTGTTTTCCCCGTCCCTGATGGCATCTCCAGAACGCAGTGCCCGCCGGCGTCCAGGGTCTCTGCATCGTCCGACTGTTAGCTTCAGGCCTGGTCCACGGGGAATGGAATGGATAGGACGCCGACTCACTTTTGAGGTCGCACATGTACCTGGAGCCCATGTGTGGCCGGTCAGCATTTCAAGCCGTCAGCGTGTCTACCTGATGTTTACTCACGCATATTGCTCTGGATAGATTCTGGGATATGGGAAAAGAACAGGCAGTTCACTGAGGTGTCACTGTCAGCCGGTGTGCGAAGAATTTCGTAAAAGATGCGGAGTCGTCACTCACTCGATGAAGAACTTCATCTTCAAGAGGAGAGGCGGCTACAGCCACCCAGTTGGCCGATTGATGAATTAGGTCTAGAGTAGGTATGGAAACAAAAGACTGGCGGTGGCCCCTCAAGAAATGTGCGACCCCGGTTGCTGTCAAATCGATAGTCTTCTTCTGAGCCGAAGCAGATCGGTGGCGGGTTGTCCTGGGATTGGTGAGTCGGAAGCTGGATCGAGGATATGAAGCAAAGTCTTTGCCCTGTAGATGAGGCGGGAGAACGAGGCAATGGCGGTCACGGGCTCCAGCTTCAAAGCAGATATCTAAGAAATAGCGCGCCTCTGTGTTGCAGCAGTTTCTCCAGCCGGCTGTTGCCGTGTTGAGGTTGCGTTGTGGATGTGAAGACGGCATGGAATGCGGCGCTGGGCCGTGCCGTGCCGAAAAGTCGTCTCGGTGACGTGGGTTTGGGTCCCTACAGCAGTCACTGAGGCAGCTTCCAGGGGGAAGGTATTAGGTACCTAGGTAGGTAGCTTCCCACGGTGCCAACACGTCGCGCTGTCACGTGATGTGGACTTGTCGATGTAATTAGGTACCTACCCTGTATCCGGACCGGATACTGTAATTACCTCAGCGAGGATAGCACAGACCAACCACCAGTGCCTGGTAGTGAGATGGGGCTCTCTATTTTTCTTGCCTACCTGCCCGACACAGCATGGTGCTCAATAACATCAGGTACTGGCTTTCCACGACGGCCAAGCGGCAAAAATCAGGCTTACAAGTTGTGGTCTCTGAGAGCTCTGAAGAACAGCGAGACCAAGCGGCGCACGGTGACGATGAAGGCGGTGGCCACAGAGTAATCATGTAGAATGAAAGAGACATGGGAGAGAAGGACCGAGGCCATGCCAATCGTAACTCGCCTACAGACCTACAAACTTTCAACTTGGGGTGAGGTTGTCGAGCGAGGCTGTCGAGCAGAGGGCTCGAGACTTATGCGACCCTCAATAAGGTCTGCCTGCTAAACATCTTGTTACGTCCGGTGGTCGGGAGGTTCGGGAGGTTCGGGAGGTTCGATCTCCTTTTCGTTGCAAGGCAGGCTGGGGAAGGGATCTGATGTATGTACGGATACTTGGTATACACATGGCCAGGTCTACAAGGATGAGAATCCATCTAGGGTTGCGGAAGGCCTTCCCGTTGGCATTTAGAGCGGTGGCCCGGACGTTGAAGGATATGTTCATCGCTAGGGCACTTCTCCAAGCGACGAGTATACATGAGCCTGCCGCCACGAGACCATTGATGATGATCATCGCGTGAGATACCCACGGTAGAGAAGACCTCACCGAACGAAGCTGACTCGTGAATTCTATGAGGCCGTGAGCCAGATAAACCCTGGTGGTGTGGTGATGCTGCCATTGGTATTACGGGTTCGACAATCGTTCGCCTAAGATGATCATAGATACCTAGGCTCGACGGCGCATGGCTGATTCCGATAGGGACTTCGCAGGATCCAATTACACACGAAAGCAGTATGACGCGCCGGACGCACCCACTCTTGACCTACACTAATCACAGTCAACACTTAATCAGACAGCACCGCCTGGCTGCAGTGGTGGAAGGGAGCGCCCTTGAAAGATACGCCGGGTCGGGTGGCAGGTGGCAGGTATCGACGAAAGGCTGGCTACCCCTTCACTAAAGTTTCCTTTGCAGCACCCCCACCATGATGACTCTTGTTACGCCCGGCTACGCTCTTCGCTTCGTGGCATCCTTGCTCCGGGTTCCAGAGCGCCAACCCGACGCAGATACTTGTGTGTCTTTCTGCACCTACCTCGCAGTAGCGTGCCATCCGAGGTAACGTGAGTATGAGCAGACGTCGGAGGCCTGGGCGCAGGGTCCCGTAAGGCCGATTTTGTTCGGCATCAGCCGTCTCCCTCTCCCTCTCTCTCTCTATCTCTGTCTCTCTCTCTTACACACACACTCTCTCTCCCTCCCTGTGCGCATGGTCATTTACAGGTGGATGGCAAAGGGAAGAAAAAAGCCACAACAGTCATTGGGACGCCCCATAGGTATACACGGCGAGGAGCCTGAAGAGACCCGCGCCAGGAACGTACTGCTGCTGGCAGTGGGTGTCGAATACAGCTGTTGCGGATACGGTGGATGGCGAAGCGGAGAAGGATGCGGCCAGGCGCTGGCATGGTCACAATAACCGTCTTCGCCGCAGACGGGAGTTGATGAGAGAGTGGACACGGCGCCCCAGGTACGCGTGTGTCAGCTTTGGCCGTCCTGTGCCTGGCCCGCCATCAGTGCCTTTGGAGGGCAAGTCGAAGTGGTAGGCGAGGATAGCGTCCCGACATGGCCTGTTTGTTTCTTTTGGCGGTTGTTGCGCTGGTTGGGGCAGGCCACGGCGCCGCGGTGAACTGTTCATCTCGTCGCTTGTCAATCAAAACAGACGGACATACGCATAGCCCAGGATGGCCTTGAAGGTTGCGGGTTGAGGGGGGGGGGGGGGGGGTAAGGTGACAAAGATACTGCTGTTGGTTGGAAGCTTGAAGGTAAGAGACACCGAGTTGGGGAGAGGAAAAAGGGAAGGAGGGAAAAGATGATGGTCAAGAGTCGAGACCAACAATGGAAGACCGGAAATCCTTCTGGCGCTTTGAGCTCAATGACACGGCCAGGTTCCAGAGCGCGAAATGCAAACCGGCCAGAGATATTTTCCATCTCGCTTCGCCAACTCTCTTTTCCCGACGCCCGTGCTGAACAGACCCCCGTCTTGCGGCCGAGTCCGACCGAAGGCTTTCGGCAAGGGGACAAATTGAGTCTCTCTGGTGGGGATTCGACGGAGAGGAAATTTCCTCTTGTACGGGGAAGGGACATCATGTGGACAGAGAGGGGACATGGTCAGTATCCGTACACTACAGTCTACGGATACAGCATCAATGATTTCCCAATGAACCCACCCGAAAGTACCCTGCAGGAAGCTCGAAATGAGACAGCAGATGGGAGAGGCCCACTCGCGCGGCAACTCTTCCCTTGGATGGTTGGGTTGTCAACTTGAACGTGTTGATGAAGAGGCATTGAATCGAGTTCTGTGGCCAAGTCACCACCAGAGCCATGTGTACTTCAACGACCTCATTCTGCCGACGCTCGACTGCCTGATCTCCTTCAACGAACCTTCTGCCATATGGCTGGCGCCTGTCTTGACCGGGTATCCGTACCTACCCGCCTATATCGTGCGGGTGGAGACTTGAGACGCCTGCCTGCCTGCCTGGCGAGATGGCCCCGGGTCTCGGAACGACGCTTACAGGTACTTAGGTACGTCCGTATCACCCACCCTCATGGCCTCGGAGCAAACGTTACTTGCTGCCTCTTGAAGAATTCCAGACGGCGCGCGCGAGCACGCGTACTGTCGCAGAAACATCAGTGTTTGTCGTGGTGTCGAGTCCTCGTCATCAAACTTCCGTCACGCAGTTCTTCTCGAGTCGTTTATGGGCGAAACAGCGGGCCCGGAGCCTTCTCACACCTGCTATGATCGTAATACTACCTACGTACTGTGGACGACGAGACTCCACAGTTTGCCCGGACAAACTTGGGGTCCCTCCCCGGTACTGTGCAATGCTCATTGTGACGGCCGAGTTAGCAGTTGGTCGAGGCAAGGTACTTTTGGCGGTTGTCCAGGCTCTCAACTGATTGGCCATTGGAGGCTCTGTCCGCTCGTCACTCTGTGGTCTTGACTTGTCGAAGAAGTCATTGCAGCGCCATTGGCAGCAAGCACCCCAAAAGACTCAAGCCGACGCCACTCAAACGGGCGCGCGAGCGCGGATGGCCACCAATTAAGTAGACGGCTCAACAATCCGTCAAGATCGAGAGGCCCAGAGTAGGAAGTTGCCAAACCAATGGGTATCCTGTGCGCAGGGCTGGGGCCGAGACATGTCGAGTTCTCTCGTTCCTGGCACAATGCGTTTTCCAGAAGCCCTCTCGATCCCCATGCAATGCGAGGCGGCAATTCGAAGACAGCGAGTATCTCGGACTGCCTGTCTTCCTTCTTGTATATTCTCTCATTGCAAGCCAAAAGCATGGCAGCGGGCGTGACGGGATCGATTGTCTCAGACCCGGCATCAAGAGACGAACAACAACGACGAAGATCAAGGTTGAAGTTAGCGGCCCGTCATTTGTACATTCGCGAAGTCGGGAGACACAGGCTATGTAAACACTCCCTGAGAATGAGACAGCATCCCATCCAGCATCGCATCTGTACCTTACAGTCTGGATGCTCTGTCCTGTTCATTTTCAGCCCGCCTCCCCCTGGGCACCACCCAACAGGGCAATTGAGGCGCTACTGTATTAGGCTGTCCACGATGGGAACCCTGTAGAAAAGGGCAAGGCTGTACTGTGTTCAGAATGAATTCAACACATGTGTATCCGTACTCGGGCCTCCTAGCCTCGCATCGCTGCGCAAGCTACCTCTCGCACATTGTACAGCGGTGATGTCGATTCCCATGTCAACACCAGCACAGACGCCAACGCTAGGAGGCTGGTGGACGCAAGTTGGAACGGCTACAGGTCCGAAGTGGGGTTTCAAAAATCAAAAAAAGTGAACCTTGGCAGCATGAGGGAAGCTTCTCCGTTTCTGCGCGGCTGATCGCACAGTGACTTCACTTGGTTCGTCTGACATACCTACCTGCCCCAGCTGCCCAGGTCAAGGGGGTTATGTCCGTTTTTTTGTTTGCCCTACTACGTTACTTTACCCTCCCTTCTCCTTTCTTTTTTGCGTTTTTTTTTCCATCTCTTTTCTGTTTTAGTGTCTTATCCTCAAGCCCTGACTTGTTCGATGCCCCCAAATCAGTGGGCTTCACATTTGTTGTCTCCTTGCTAACACGACCAACTACGGATACACTGGGACTCTGGGACTCAAGTCTTACTCGCTCAAGATGTCGGATTATTGAGGGTTGCAGTGATGGGTTAATTGAATGTGTATTGAGATGTGTGTATCTATAACTATCGTGCCCTGCGGCCAGCCCCTGACTTAGGCCCATAAGAACCCTATTCCTAGGCGCCTAAGGCTACAACTGGAGCCTACTGCTTAGGAAGAAGCCTGTAGCAGTCCCTCTGATATTTGGCGAAGGGCTGGCTACGCTAGGCTTAAGCCTATCTCTAGACCTACGCCCTATGCGCATAGGTTACGCCCTGTATACATATATCCTTTAATTTAATACACCCCCTTAGGGAAAGACTTCTTTATAGCCTCTATAGGCTATAGAAAGGGCGTTAATATTATATTATCTTAGCGTATATAAGAAGGCTTTTCCTACTAGCTTATACGCTTATAAGACTGTCTGCTCTACTACCTATATATTAGACTTAGTTATTTCTGCCTATAGGCAGGCTTTATTAATTACAAGATCTCTTATGCAGTTAGCCTTAAGGACCTCTTTCTTATTAGTTATATTAAGCTAGAGGAGGAAGGTATTATACTTTACTAAGTTAAAGGCCTTTATTAAGCTATCTACTATAAGCTCTACTAATAGGGTATATATAATATCTATATAGCTGTTAGTAAATTCTTAGTATAGCTAGTAGTTATAAATATTAATATAGTAGAGCTTAGTATATAGTTATAAAATCTTACTTATAATAAGCTTTACTATCTACTAGTTATTATACTAAATTTATACTCTTATTAGTATTACTTTTACTAATATATATATAGATTAGTCTCTATACTATATAGGTAGTTAGATTTAAAGTTATAAGATTAATTAGCTTATAAAAAGTACCTCTTTAGTAGCTTAGGTAAGCGTAAGTAGCTCTGCTTCTATTATTAAGGTTATAACTATATCTTATCTATTAGCTTGCTATATAATAAGGCCTCTAAAAAGCTTTATTATAAAGGCTTATAAGCTCCTTTAGGTTAGAGTATTATTACTAAAGCTTACGTTAGAGGTAACTTTAAAGGCATTATCCTTACTGCCTAGCTTAGCGCTAAAGTAGAGGTAAAGGTATTATATTTTATAGAGGTATTAAAGGACTCTATTAGTAGCCTTTTAGTATATATCTAAAGGGTTTTAATTAAATCTTATAAGCCTGCTTATAGTAAAGGTAATATCTAAGTATATTATTATAGTAGCGTAAAGGATAGTGCTAACTTTATGTTAATAATAGTAAATCTCTACAGGAGGTATATTATCTTTATATAGCAGTAGCTCCTCCTTTATTATAGGTGTATACTAAGCAGTATTATTATCTATAATATTAATGCATATAGGAAGCAGTTTCCTATACTTCTTAGTGTATACAGCCTATAAGAGCTATAGGTAATAGGTCTTTTAGTTATATATAATCTTAAGGCTAAGAAACTACTAGAGGTTTTTGCTGCCTTTAAGGTAGTATTTAGTCTAAAGTATATATAGCTTATCTATTACTATAAGCTTATAGGCCTTTAGGAAGGTAAGGATATAATTATTAACGTAAAAGAAGAAGGTAACCTCTCCCTTCTGCTAGTAGCAGTCTTCTCTAGCTATACGTTTAAAGCCCTACGCTATAAGCCCCTTCTTAAAATGCTTTTACTAGAGTATAGGTAAATAGTGTAGCCTATAGAGGGCTTTCTAAAGGTATAGAATAATACCTTTCTTATAGTGTCTAGGCAGTATCTCTATATATATTTCCTTATTAATATCTATATATATAAATACATTTACTGCATTATATTAGAGTAGCTTATAATTAAAGTAAGTAGCTATAGCTATTAGGATCTAGAAAGATATACCTATAAGCATTACAGTATATATATTTTAGTTATCTTTTACTTATTAGTTACCTTATATTATAAGCCTAGCCTTTACTTTACTAAGGTAACTATACTTATTAAGCTTATAGGTATAGACCTAATAGTAACTAAGAATCTAATTACTGTATATAGAAGCTTTAGATACCTCTTGCTATAAGCATAAGGTTATATAGCTATTAAGGTATAATATTTTAGCTTTATAAAAGGTATCTTTAAGAGGATAGTATTAGAGTTAACTATATAATATAGGGAGTAGTAGGAGTTCCTTCTAGTAGGTACTACGTAGGGTATTAGCCTTATAATAGGCTCCCTCTAGAGATACTATAAGTGCTAGCTCTAGACTATATAATCCTATTATATAAAGGTATTCTAGGGATTAGTTAATATATTATATAAGGTCTTATAGGGGGCTAGCCTATAACTTAGGCGTTCCTATACTATCTATTAGTTATTACTTAGTTTTTGTAGAGTTATATATATAAGAATGCTTGTTATATATATACCTAGTAAGGAATGCAGCCTTAAAGGATATATATAACTGCTAGTAGCATATTAGAAAGAGGGTTTTATTAGCTTATTAAGATCCTTCTTACCCCCCTATAAATACTGCTATAAGCGTAGTAAGAAATGCTAATCTTAAGGGTATTAGTAGTAGCATTATAAGCTTAAACTAAGACTTAGTGTGTAGCGCTAGGGTAGGAGGCCTATTAGAAGGAGTTTTTACTGCACTAGGGGCGCTTAGGGTAGTGCCTAGAGGCACCCCCTTAGCTTTATTATAGTCTTTATAGATCTTATTAGCCTCCTTATTAGCTGTATAGGATATAGTTATGTTATGCTAGCCTTTAAGAATAAGGTAGTTAATTATATGTTTAATATTTTAAAGGTCTAACTTATAAATATCCTTAGTAAGTGCTTTTAGGTTACTATTAAAGATAAGTTTTTTATTAAAGACAATATCTCTTATTATAAATACTTTACTATAAAGGGGATTCTAAATACAGTATAAGTTACTTAAAGTGTAGCTAATAAGATAACCTATCTATATATATAAGGTAAGCCTTTTTAGGCACTAATAGTAAAGTTAAGCGTCTGCTGTAAGTGTATATACTTTACAGCTAAAGACTCTTAGATACAAAAGGTCTAGCTAGGCAAATTATATAGCGTCTTCCCCCTAGAAGTACTTATACTATAACTAGTATAGAGTCTTCTAACTATAAGAGGCTTATAGTATACAGTTATAAAGGTAGGTTATAGAGGTATAAATCTTAGGCTAAAGGATATTAGGAAGCTTAGTGTGAATAGCTATATACCTAGCCTTATGCTTAATTGCAGCTATAATATACTCTATAGCGCTATTTTATGCTTAGGTATTTAGGGCGCTTACCTTAACATATATACTGTATATATTAAGGCTTATAGAAACCTTATTATTGTTAGCTAGCTTATTATTAGTCTTAATAACCTTTACCTTATAACTATAGTATACTTTAAGTATAGTAAGGAAGTCTATAATTGTTATAAGCAGTATATCTATCTTATAGGTATAAAGGTAAAAGTCTTAAGTTAGGCTTATTACATAGTCTAAAAAGAGTATATAGGAGCAGTAACCTATATAGCCTACCTTAAGGTTATAAAAGTTAACTATAAGGCAGTTACTAAGCTTTATATAGATAACTAACTCTTATAGGCTCCTTTAGACTATATAATAGGCCTTACCTAGGGTATAAGCTTTATAGTTAACTATTATTATAGGCTTGTTAAAACCTTAGATATATACTCTATAAGTAATATTAGAGATCCTTTTAAGCGCTTCTAGCCTAAGGTATCTAAGACGCTAGTGCTAGGTAAAAAGGTTGCTAAGGATAGGCTTCCTGCAGGTAGCTATTATAAAGGTATTTCTTTTACGCTTTAGGCATAGTATCTTATCTATATAAATAGCTAGTAGGGGGACTATAGCTATAAGTATAGTGTCTAATAAAGATAGCTAATAGTTAAGCACCTACTAGCTATAAATCTTATTAATATATATAATAAATAACTTATCTACTTTATATAAGTAATTATTACCTAGGCTTATATCCTACTAGATCCCTTACTAGTGTAGCTTTAAGAAAGAGATAAGGTTAGTAGTAATACCTCTATAGAGGGTAATGTTATATAAGGTAAGCTTAACAATACAGTTCCTGCATGCTTAAAGCTTAATCTCTATAGTACTATATACCTTAATAGGCAGCTATTATATGCTAGTCTATATAAAATTATCTATAGGCATACTGTAGAGAGTTTTAAACTATATAGTATTATTAAATACATAGATATTACTACCTAAATTAAGTATTACTAACTTAGCTAAGTAATATTAGCTCTTAGTAATATAAAAGGAGGCTATAGAAATCCTGCCTTAGTATCTACTATAAAGTTAATTAGAGCCTTTAGCTAACATTCTTACTACTTAAAGCTTCTTAGTAAAGGCCTTATTAGTCTAGAGGTATATTTTAATAAGCCTTTTAATACTTTTACTAAGCAGTCTATTATATCTCTTTAGGTAAGGGAGTATATAGAAGTACTATATAATACTATAATAAGGGCTTATATAGAGCTTATAGGTAGTGTCTATAGTTATATACTTTATAGGCAGTATCTCTACTATACTTACGCTTATACTTAAGCGCTTATACTTTATAGTTACACTAGCTTCTTGTGATTGTAGAGAGGTATTTACCCCCTTAGCTAATAATACCTCCTTTCTTATATACCCTCTATAGCTATAGCCTTATCCTCTATAGTTATAGTTCCTATAACCCTCCTTCTTATTATTATCTATTATTTTAGTGTAAGTAGGACTAAAAGCCCCTTACCTAGCCTTCTTTATATACTTATTTTTATCTATTAACTATAGGAACTCTTAGATATTAGAGAGTACTAATCCTAGCGTTAGGTAGTTATTAAGGGTATTAGTAACCTTAGTGTAGTAGTATATATATACTTAGCTTAAGAGATAGGTCTTCTAGAAAGCTACTATAAATAGGTTAAACTAGTTACTTAAGAGCTAGGCCTCTAGGATACTACTAGTAGTAGCTTTATAGAGTACTTTTTCCTACTTTATAAGCTAGGCTTTAACTTCCTTCTTAGTTCCTAGGTGCCTTAAGGTTACTTAGAGGACTTTTTCTAGTGTAATATATATATTCTCTTTATATTTAGAAGGGTATATTCCTATATAAGCCTAGAGGGTAATTACCTAGGCGTTAACCTTATTATTAGAGGTATAGTAATAGAGCTTAAGGTTAGTAGAGACAGTCTAGTATACCTATTCTTAGAGGTTACTGTAGCGCTTAAGGCACTTCTCCTATGTATATAGGTTATTATTATACTATATATAGTACTCCTTATACAGGAGAAGGTTAGCTAGAGAGAGATCCTCTAGCTATAATATATATTATAAGGTATCTACTATATATAGGAGTATATAACTAATGTCTAGGGCTAGAGTTATATCTTTAGGCTCCTTATATAAAGGCTATAGCTTAGGTTAAGGCTATAGCTGCTGCTGCTACTAAAAGGCTGTAGTCTACAAGCATATCTTATATACTAGGATGCTTTTAGCTCTTAAAGGAGCAGTATTTAAAGGGGTATTTATAGTAGTGCTTATAGGGGTTGTTTTAACTACACCTGTATATAGGTAATTATATATTAAGGGCTTTTCTAGCTTAGTAAGCAGCCTATTAAGCGTCTTAGATATATTATATATAGCAATTAATAGGTTAATTACATCCTAAAGCTTATAGGTTTTTACCTTAGTTTTAAGCTAGTTAAACTAGAGAACCTAATTAGTAGGGCTATTAAGAATAGTCTTAGTAGTATTAGTAGATATCTTATAAGCTTATAAATAGCTTTACAGTGCTTATTATTATTAGTTTTTAAGTATATAAGACTCTTAATTATTAGATTATTAAGGGTTGCAGTAATAGGTTAATTAAATATGTATTAAGATATATGTATCTATAACTATTATGCCCTGCAGCTAGCCCCTAACTTAGGCCTATAAGAACCCTATTCCTAGGCGCCTAAGGCCACAACTAGAGCCTACTGCTTAGGAAGAAGCCTGCAGCAGTCCCTCTGATATTCGGCGAAGGGCTGGCTACGCTAGGCTTAAGCCTATCTCCAGACCTACGCCCCGTGCGCACAGGTTGCGCCCTGTGTGCGTACATCCTTCAATTCAACACAAGACCTCTCGAGTGAGGAGGTACACGACTAGCACACGTGCAAAAACATAAGCGCTGGAATACATTAAAGGATGTACCTTTTATAAATGTATACTGTGTATCCGTAGATGTCTACCTGGGTAGGTGACTACCTAGGTAGGTAGATAGATACCTAGGCACCTATCTTCCTGAGATACCCCCCCCCCGGTTGTATGTGTCTCTAGCTGCTGACTCCACCGCGGCCGATGTGGCTCAATCGATCGATAGGTTCTCTGCTTACTCTGCGTTGCGTTGGCAGTGTTTGTAATTAAATAACGTGTCTATGCGTAAATGCGAAAATGCATGCTAGTCTAATTTAACTACTTTTTTGCTAGCGAAATCACAAATTATAGACTTATAAGTATCTAAATACCCTTACTATCCCTATTACTGTTACTAGCTACCTATCTCTTAAAGTAAAGCTATTTAGACCTTATACAAGCTACTAAAAGCTGTTTAAAATTAATTACTATCTTAACTAGTAAGACTAAACTTATCCCTGCCTGAAAAGCTATAGGAGAGTACTAGAAAGCTGCTTAAGATTACTATCTTAACTAGGAAGCTGCTTAAAATTACTGTCTTAATTTAATAAGGCTTAAGATACTTATAATACTTATAATACCCTTATTAATACCCTTATCCTTTTACTATTAATTAGACTAAATACTAAACTAGATACTAGATTAATTAATTAAATATAGATAATAATAGCGCTAATACTAGATAAGGATAAGTAAAGAAAGATAGTATAGATATTAATATTAATAGAGAAGATAAATAAAGAGGTAGCTAACTAGATAAAATACTCTATCTAGACTATTAGATAGTAGTAATATTAATATAAAGTAACTAAGTAGGTAAAAAGATACTCTCCTTTAAGGTATAGTTAGATAAAGCTAGAGATCTAGTAGATCTATAAGCTATTAGAGCTTCTAGTATATTATAATAACCTCTCCTTTAATAAGATAAATAATTTCCTATTTAAGCAGTTTAGTATAACTATCTATAAGTTAACACTTAGTAGGTAACTTAAAGCTATTAGCTAGATATTAAAAAAGATCTATCTAATTACTACTTAATAAGATAAAGATCTCTAGTATACCTAGTTATATTATATATAGAGGTATAGCCTATAATAGCTTATTTTTATTAATAAGTCTAGTATTAATAAGTATACTAGTATGTAAAGGATAAGATAGGCGCTAAAAGGTCTTAAAGCTTTTTAATTAACTATACTTATATATAGGTAGAGGTATTAGATCTTACTAGCCCTTACCTTTAATAGTATAGTTAATATTATTATTTACTTAGGAATAATAAATAGTAATAGCTTTTTTATGTAGATAATAGAGGGACTATTACTAAAGTATACTACTTTTCCTACACTAAAGTTAGTTATTATAATAGATAATATAAGCTTCTATAAGTAATAGGATATTAAAGAGGCTTATAATACTACTAGTGTTATCCTTAAGTTTCTTTCTCTATACTTACTAGACTTTAACTTAATTAAGGTAGTTTTTAGTAATCTAAAGAAGCTATTCTAAAAGGAATATACTACCTAGAACTAAGATTAGTCTAATAAGTAAGATTTTAAAGACCTACTAGTAGACTATATAGCAGAAATTAGATAAGGGATAAGATAAATAGAGGGCTACTTTTAGTAATCTTTTATTAATTTTAATAGTATAGAGAGGTTATTTAATAATATTAACGTTATATAGGATATAGAGATATATTTTAAGCCTAGGTAGTATTAAGACTGTTACTTAAGGTAATACTTTTACTAATATTAAAATAGGCTACAGTTAAGATAAATAATAAAAATAATATAACTAAAGGATAAAAAAATATATTAATAATAGCTTTATAGGTGCCTTATTAAAGTAAAATCTCTACTACTAACTTCTCTACTCCTATTATTTACCTATTTCTTTATTTATTTTCTAAATACTAAGACTCTATTAATATACCTTTAGTAATTTTAATTAGATTAGCTGCCTTTATGCCTAGTAGGTTAACAGTATTGTTTTTGTTATTAGTATTGTTTTTACTATTAATTTCACTGTTATTAATATTAAGGTATTAATTATAGATAGAGTTAAGGAGGAGTTAGGTTAGTTAGAGAGTTAGTAATAAAATTAGGCTTAGTTATAGAGGTAAGGATATAGCTAATAAGCCTAGAAAGATTAAAGTTAGTAAGTTATTAACAAGAGGTATATATACTTACTAAATCTCCTGTTTTTAACTAGCTAACTATAAATAGTCTTATTAACTTAGGTACCCCTATTAACTTAGGTACCCCTGTTAACTTAGGCGCCCCTGTTAACTTAGGCGCCCCTATTAACTTAGGCTTCTTTATTAACTTTATCTTCTTTATTAATTAGGCTAATAATGTGTAAAATTTTACTTAGTTACTTAGGTGCGTTAATTAAAGTTAACGATTACTATAACTGCTTACAATAACTCTAGATAGTAAGAAAATCCTTAATTAACTACCTTAAAAGCTTAATTAGTCTAATAGGTATCCCTATCTTAGAGTACTATCCTTTTAGTATCTCCTATATAATTAGAAGGCTAGTTCTAATAGATCTAAGGTTATTAAGGGACTTAATTATACTACTTTTGCTTACCTACTGCTTACTATTTTAATTAATAAACTACTTAATAAAATTATTTACTTTAACCTACCTACTTAATAGCGTCTTATCTTTATATTATAGCAGTAAGGATAATAGTAGTATCTAATTAGCTCTTAAGGGCGTCTATAGTAGTAGTAGTAGCGTTAGTATTAACCTAAGTAATGTTAGGTTAATTAGTAGGTAATATAACTAAGGAGAAGGTAACTAGAGGTATTAAGGCTATCTTAATTAACCTATCTTACTATAGCTATAACTAAAGGTTAAGTTAATAACTGCGTTTCTAGCAGTATTATTACTTACTAGATATATAACAGCTAGCCTAGTTAGCCTATTTAGCCTAGCTAGCTAGCCTGTAGTAGACTTAGTATCTATACTCTGCTTTACCTTTTAGCCTTTTACACCTTTTACGTTATACTGTTAGGTAAAGGCTATTACTATACTTAGTAGAGGAGTATTAATAGTTATACCTAGCAGCTACTTTAATATTACCTCCTACTATAACTTAAAGTTATGTAGTATAAGTTAAAAGTACTCCTTATTATTAATAAAACACTAGTTAGTATCTAGGCTCTACCTAGTAGTATTATAATAACCTATCTAATTAGCGCACTAATAATACTTTATTAGCTACTAAAATACCCTCTCTTTTAACTTTATCTACTTAATAACTTTATTAATTATTTTATTTAATATAGCCTTCTTTAGCTTAAATTATATTAGGTAGCTAATTAGTTAGTTATAGTTAGACAGTTAGCTACAGTTAGACAGTTAGCTGTAAGGCTGTTATAATAGTATTTTAACTACTCTAATTAGCTTATTTATAGGGATTACTTTTATCTATACTAGAGTATTTAAGGCTAACGTAATTAACTCTATAGTATATATAATTTTAATAGTAAAAAATATATCTAAATAGTATTACCTAACTATCTTAAGTTACTTAGTAATTATAGCCTATAGTAAGTCTAGCTATTTACTATCTATAGTACTATAGTTATTATAAAAGTATGTAACTAATATTTTTATAGTTGCTTTCTTCTTACTAAATTTAAATAATATCTATCTCTTTATTAAGTAGTATTAACCTTAAAGTTAGTATTAAATATAGTCTCTTATCTCCTTTAGCAGCTACTTATTCTACTGTATATAAATAATATTACTAGCTAATAATACCTTTAACAGCTATATAGCCTAAAAAGAGTAGATAACTAGCACTAATACTACACTAATAAATTTTATCTTAATTAAGAAGTAAATATTAGCCTTATAATTAATAGGTAGGAAAGGTATAACTATAGCTATTTAATATTATATAGCTACTAAGCATACTTATAGAGTTTGTAATAGAGTCTTATATAAGGTTATAAAAAGGTTATTATTAGTATTAAATTATATACTAAATTTATACTTAGTAGTACTATTAATAGGTTTAAATTATAGCTTTTAGCTACTATAAGTATAATTTTTACTAACTATAGTATTTTTATAGTTATTATTAATAATATTAATTTTATAGCCTTTATTAGATTTATAGCTTAGAGGATTTTACCTTAAAGTCTTTAGTATAGCTTTCTTCTTTACTACCTTTACTACCTTCTTTACTATAATTAAGCCCTTTAACTTTATAATAATTATCTTTAGCTTTACCTATAGCTACTATATTATAATTCTTACCTAGCTACCTAGTATCTTACTAGCAGTAGGACTTCTTAATAGAGTAGTAGTAATAGTAGTAGCTATATATATAGCCTTCTAAGCCTAAGTACTGTTAGCTAGCAGCGCTAGAGATAGTACCTCTACATTACTATTAGCTATAGGTATATTAGGATATTATTTTTGCAGCAGTATCTTATTATTAGCATAATTTAATTAAAGCTATTTAGACATTTAAGTAAAATGCAGCATTTTACCCCCCCCCCCTGCGAGAGGGGGTTGTAATACTTAGCATTTTCACTTTTACGCATAGACATGTTATTTAATTACAAACACTGCCAACGCAACGCAGAGTAAAGCACGGGCTCTGTCCGGTCTAGGTCAACATCCCTGGCCAGTCTTAATTAAACGGTTGGTTCCTGTTGCTCCAACCACCAACAGCAACAACCGGACAAGACCTTTTTCCCCATCCTCCATATTGAACCAACGGTCCCTCGGACTGGCAGTGTGGTACAGGCGGATACGGATACAGCACCTCGTTCCCAGTTCCCGGCAGGGAGTGAGTCTTGCTTGACCGGGGGGGGGAGCCGAAAGACACCGCACACAGTGGACGAATCAACCGGGATGCACGACGAAATGGCGATGTGTAGAGTCATTCAACCCGAGTATGGCCATACAATGTAGTGTATCCGACTACGCAATATTGTCCATCACATCAGGAGTGCCTGGGTGAATCACGCAGCAAGCCCTGTCATACTTCCCTTTCCCTTTCCCTTTCCCTTTCCTTTCCCCTTCCCCTTCCTCTTTCTCTTCCACCTCTCCCCCCATACCCCTGACGCAGATGATGCCGTTGACCGGTCAAGCCTCGAGGGCTATATCCCGGTCTAGCCTCTAGGCAAGGCCCTCTCTAGTTCCCGAGTTGCTGGACTGACCAGTCATGGCTCATGAACGGATGGATGAATGTGCATCGCCTGCGTTGGTGCAGGCATTAATCGTACCACCGCCTGCGAGCTGTTTTTGTTTTGACCGCAGGGGCAGTGTTGAAGAGAGCCAGGACAACCCAATTCCATTCACCAACATACGAACACATCCCCCCTGGGCTCCTGGGAACGAGCGGTTCGGACCCCCCCCCCCCGCTGCACTTCGGTCTTTCTGGAAAGCCCCCGAGGGGTACGGCTCGCGGCGCTCATCTCATTTTCTTCTCACTCGATTTTCCTGTCCATCTTCCACGCCTGGGTCTCTCTTTGGGCTGTCTTGTTAAGATGCGGAATTCATGCCGCTGTCATAGCACAAGATATCACTCCTCGTTTCCTCGTGCCCATGGCCACCTCACTTCTCTCGCCTTTCTACACCCACCACCCCTCACCCCCTCTCAATTTCCTCTCCCACATCTTGCGCCGCCCCCAACGATACCCCTCCCTGGCTGATGCCAGGTTAGTTGAATCCTTCGAGGGGCGGTCCAACCATCAACATGACCCACGATTCTCGTCCGCTGGCCCTGTTCTACCTACTCGTTAGACTTGAGGTGGCTACCGTGGTTTCTATCAATGAAATCTGCTCTTTGTCCTTTCGGGGGAGCGTCTTCGCCTGCGTTGTGCTCGCATTCTCTAGCACTCGTCTCTCTCTCTCTCTGTTCACACGACTGGAAATACATGGACCTCGTCCCCACATCTTCATCATTACTTTCTCTGCTGATGCCAAGTGTGACTTGCCTTGGCACCCAACAGGCATTCCCTTATTTGTCCCTTCCGTGTCGTGCTAGAACTGTACATGCACTTCGGACTGTTACTGTCTGTCCATGTTGCCTTGCAAGCAGACCATTACGCCTTCAAATATGACCAGGCAGAAACAGAACCTTGGAGCTGCGATTAATGATGTAAACCTTCCCAGTATCTTATCTGCCTTGATCGATGCAACTTGCAAACGATACAAGCGCGGTCCGTCTTGCTCCCCCCCCTCGTTATTCTCGACCCTTCAGGCAACCCGACCCTACTGGCGGCGATCACGGCCCCTTCTACCCATTGAGCTTTGCTCACCCATGGAGCCTCTTAGTTTGCTCCCATCTTCCGGATACTGGCTTACCTTAACCTACCTACCCTACCTTATTCCCCCCCTGCCCTGCACCACTCGCCTTGTTCTATACGCACCCATACGCTCCACAGCCTTACACACGCCTCCTTCCAACGGAACCCTTGCCATCTCCCAGTTTGCTGCTTTGGCTTGGCCCCTCCCCAGATGTGAACAGATTCTTGTATAACCGTTTCCTTCCCCATCTTACCTTCTGTCTTTCAGCCTTCTTTGACAAGGTTGCCAATCAGATACGCAGTCCTCCCGATCTGGTCTTATCCACACACTCCTCCCACTCATCCAAATCCACCCGAGTCCCAACCGGGAATCTCCCACCCCCCCCCCCCCCCTCCCTCTCACCTCGCAGCTCCCCATTGCGTCTTTCCCCAAACATCTTGTTGGTATATAAACCGAACTTCTGCGTCCAACAAGGCTCCAGGGGGGAAATCGATAAAGGAGTAGTAAACGGCCGTGGTCAAATCAGCCATGGACCTTACACCACCATCTCTAACAAGGTCGCCGACATCTCCAACCCATACATATTGCCCATCAGAGCGATCATCATTGGATTACCCATCTCCAGAACTAGCAGCTCAACAGTACAGAATCACCTCCTTGTACGCTGCCGGCCCGTTGTGTTCTGGAGGCCTAACAGCCGACGTCGACATTTCTTTGCCGCCTTTGGACCCTCGGACAACTACAGATTGGGTTTCTTCAAGCGTCATGGCACCATCTTCCTCGTCCTTTTCCATACCGAATGTCCTGTCAGAGTATGACCAGTTTGCCGAATACGACTCTCCTATCCCAGCCTCGTACGGGTCTGAAGCGTACCCGCCGCCGCCCTCCCATTCATCCGGTCCGGCCCACCATCCGCACTGTCTCACGGACTCTCCCGGACGCTCACCCGGGCCGTCGTCCTCAAGGAGCTCCTTTTCCTATGCGCAAAGTGGCCATGCGGCGGGTTCGTTGGGCCCAAGGATCAAGATGGAAAACACCAATGACTATGGATCCGGAATCGACACCTCGCACTACGCCTCTCCCCGGTCGATGCAGACACCGTACATGACGGATTCGGGCCCGTACGGCGCCTCACATCAACACTACCTATCGGACACCCAATCTCCGACTTGGTCCAAGGTCGAATATAATGCCGAGCAATACTACCAGAACACGCCGGCAGGCGAGCCGGCACCTCCCAGTCCAGAGGCCAGGCGTACGGAAGACTCAAAGCACAGCCGCCCGAAGCGGGCGCCGCGGAAGATGACGTCCTTTGCGGATGCCCAGTACCAGTGTCAGGTTAAGGGATGTGGCAAGCTCTTCAGCCGCAGCTACAACTACAAGGCGCATTTGGACACACACGATGAGAAGCGGGAGTATCCATTCCCCTGCTCTGTGACCGACTGTAACAAGCGATTTGTTCGAAAAACGGACCTCCAGAGACACCATCAGAGCGTCCACATGAAGGAGAAGAATCACAGGTGCGACTACTGCGGACGACTGTTTGCACGCAAAGACACACTTCGCAGGTAAGTTGGGATAGCATACGACGATGATGGCTGGTGAAAGGGGGAAAAAAGTCTTTTACTGACTTTTGGCTCCAGGCATATGGAAGATGGCTGCTCCAAGCGTTTCGACGTTGGCACCTGCGATCTGCGCGTCGATGGATACGACGGAATGGGTGCGGCCAGCCGTGGTGGCATGGGCGCACCAATACATCCGGTGGGATCGAGCTCCGGTCCCCTCCCGCCGATTACCATGTCGATGGGCAGCGGAAGCGGTTTGTTACATCCCGAATCATCGACCGGCGGAGGCAGAGGCGTCGTGTCCGGCGCAAGCGATGGCGCGCATGTCGACAACTGGCAACGGTGATGGGACGCTTGGTTTGAGTTCAAGAGAAAGGCCAGTATGCGGGTGGTGGGAGACTGGTGGGCTCGTCTCACGTATATAAATGTATCACCAACTGGGAAGGCTTGGGAGGGTTCGGTTGGCATGTACATGACCATTTGCTGCGTAGATACCTTGGGTACGGCCGGCGTTGAAACATCGCGGGGCACGAGGGAACATTTCAATGGCGGCCTGTTCTCGGCCAAGCTGTGACTAGGACTAGGGAATATCGATCCTACAAGGTTGCGAATGGCAGCCTTCTTGCAACCCATCGCCGCAGAGAAGACGAGCATGTTGCTCGGCCAGAGCATCAAGACAGTCGTTGTGCGGACCAGCCACTTTTGCATGCTTTTGGACGGCCATGTCGAACACAAGCAAGAAGTAGAAGGGAAGCCAGCGAAGCATTGCGTGCAAATGTTGGGGTTATGCCGCCATCTCGTCACTACCTGCCAACTGGCATTGGCGAGGTACGCACGTACAGTACGATTGGCCAAGACAAGTGCTATACCTCAGAGTTCGGTTGGTGATTGTTTGCAGCGACGATGGTTTTCACTGAGCAAGTTGCCTCCGAAGGCACGGAAGACAGTACAGTGGGTCGACACTTAGGATAGTGGGCAGTAAAATGGACCATGTTAGTGGGCAATACAGTGGAGCCGGAAGTTCGGGAGAGCCAGCCAATAGGTACTTATCAGTTACATAGTAGGTACCTTGGTAGGCAGGTAGGTAATTAGGTAGGCACACTGGCACAGTGGCACAGAACACCTGCCCAGCAGTTGAAGGGTGTGGCACCCAAAGGTCGATACGCTTCCGGGATCCCCTGACCAGATATAGGTACGAGAGATGGCAGAGCGTGATACTCCCGTTAAAACGAGAAACGAGAAACGACCAACTATACATCATCCTTTATACCAAGCACGAGTCCCTTTTCGACAAGCTTGAGAGTTCCGTCAACGTAGGGGTGATGGCACATTGTGTCGGGTATCTGACAGAACCCCGGAATTTGCACAGCTGATAGACCACATGATTTGCCTCCTCGGTCTCAGCGGGGCAATGTTTGGCACGCAGCGCAAGGAACAAACCTGTACACGTACAACTGCAAGGTCAAGGGCCAAGGGACCATGGTTTCATGGGGGCCATCGCCTTCCCTGCGGATACTGAGTGGCAGTACTACGTATACCTACCTACCTTACCTGGCTTGCACGCTAACAATCTCATGGCTGTTGGAACGACCAAGCGGCTGGTGCACCTAGGCTTGCTAGGTAGCCTTCCCTCCAGCTAGTGCAGCCACAAACTACTTACCTACAGTCACATCAATCATTCTGAATTCTGCATCTCATCACCCGCTTCCCTCGCTACCACTCTGCAACACGCACTGGTTACTTCGATGTCCCCTGCTCAAGCATCACTGTCTCATCTCATCTGGCTCGAGGGCCAGAGTCGACGACAAGTTAAAACCAGACGAGAGAGAGAGATCGGGGTACTATCAGAGCTACCGGCCGTCATCCTCGCCGCTCATTCTCGGCCATAACAGGCTTCTGCATTCTTCTGACCATTGCCAAGGATCACTCACTGTCTTCGTACTGTCCAACCGTCACCTGGAGGGTGCTTGCATGATGGATGCACTTACTGCATGCCCCATTACAGCCCCCAAACGCGGTAGCGTTTCTCTTTCGGCGCCTAATATCCGTATTGTCTCTGCGATTCGCTGCTTGGCTACGCCGCGGATATCGCCTGCATACGGATAGTTATCCTTCCTTTGACCGAGCCGCATATCGGTCAACCGAGTGAACGTGGGAATGCGTGTAGATGCGCCGCATTCGCCTGGCCGCCTCCCACACCCCAGTGACACCACCATGCTCTCACAGCCGCTGGCCTCACGTGTTCCACAACGCCCACCCTTCTCCTTCCCGAAGTGTCTTCAGTTATCCTGCCAGCCTGCCTGGTAGGGCTGGAGCGATGCAGCACCGGCACACTGGGTACGTGCCATGTCATCCCGACTGACGAGGCACAGTGCATACGGCTCCCGCCCACTGCCGCTGTTTCCGCCAGCAATGCTGGATAACTGCTCCGCAAAGGCCTCGGAACCTTTCATTCGCGGCAGCTTTAGATCGACGATTCCTCTGTGAAGCTCGTCCAAGTGGATGACATGGATGCACGCCCATATCAAGGATCGGATGAGAGAGCGGGCCGCCGTCCCTAGAGATCGGCACCGAGCCACTGGCCGGCCCCCTTCGCGGTCGTTGGGCAAAGGAAGCGGGCAACCGCCCGTCCGAACAGGGAGCACTTGAAGCGAATGCTGCTTGGTTGCGACTGAGTGATTGACGAAACCCCGCCCGTGTCGTGTAATACCACCACCCCTTTCGTCGACTTGGCTTACAGGCATGCAAAGTCAACTATTCACGTCACCGACTGGGTGCACATCCGTCCAGCTGTCAGGTATAGACATATCGGCGGTTCAAGCCAATTACTTTTTAAGGTCACGTTGCCTCTCTATCAATCCCAGACAGTAAATACAATTATTGGCCAAAGAAAAAAGCATGCCAAACAAACCCCAGCCCCCAGAACATGAAATAAGACAGACACGAGCAGCCGAGAGATCGATCCGGCTCACTCCACGTTGGAGGACATGTGGTGCGTAGGCAACGCCGTCAAGACATCAAAGGCGCCCGTGCCAATCTTGCCCAGGCGGCCCATGACGATGCGACCGCTAGGCGTTCTGAGATCGTCCCAGTCACCATCGAGAACTGCGTCCTTCAAGAAGGCTAACGTTGTCTCAAAGCTCATCTTGGTGAATGGGCTCACATTACCACGCAGGCCGTTGCGGTTAAAGGGCGTGTAGTCGCCGTTGCGCGTCATGTAGTCGGCAATGAGGTTCAAGTGTCGGTTGTCGACGCTGATGCCATGACCGCTAAAGACGCCTGCCAGCTCGGAGACGATGTTGCTTCGGCATGCCTCAACACCGTACACGTCCAGCACGGCGCCGATGTCGTTGGTCGCGATCTTGTTAGGATTGATGAAGTCACTGTACTTCTGCATGGCCTTGAGGTTGCACCCTGACGTGTAGATCGCCGGCACAGACACGTCTTCGCCCGTCGTCGAGTCCGTAATCTTGTGGCCTGCCGTGAATGTGCATGAACCGACACCCGGTATCTGTTGGATGACAGACTTCTTGACGGCCGCTTGCACAATGTTGAGCATGAGAACCTTGGGGGTGTCGGCCTCGAACTCGAGCGTGAACTCGCACCATTCTCCTGCCTCGTCGTTGCGGAATCTGGTGACACGGAGATAACGACTCTTGACGCGCTCGGCTCTCCAATCATGGTCGCTGTCCGAGTCGCCGTCGATATCGTCCTCCTCGCTGTCGTCTTCTTCGCCATCCTTCTCGCGCCGCGGGGAAGGGCTGCCTCCGAAGCCTTCGTCTTCTTCAGGAGAGCCCTCGCGTTCCATCTGTCGCTGGACTGCGTCATCCTCGTCGTCGTTTGGCCCATACGAAACAGCCTCCTCCCGATTCGCCTTGTTCTTGGCGTTCGTGGCGTCGCCATCACCGTCATCGTCTTCGTCGTCATCGTCGTTGGGAACTCTTCCCTCGCTGTTGCCGGTCGCCATCTCCACGACACCCGCCTTGACACCAACATCCGGCGTCGCCGACGTGGACTCGCTGCGGCGCTTCTTGATCTCGCGGACCATAGTCTTCAAGAGGTGATCCAGGAACCGCTTCTCGACCGTGTCCATGACATCGGATGTGTTGATGGCGTAGGCCTTGGTGTACTCCTTGGCGGGGAAGAAGTTAAGTCTTACGTCGTAGAGCTTGGCCAGAGCACCGTTATTGCCCTTGCCAATGCGCTCATTGACGGTCGCTGTGTCAAGCACGTCAGCCAGAGGCAGGACGCTAATCGACTTGGCAAAGATTTCTCCCTCGACCGCGGAAAGCTCTTCATGAAGAAGAAGAGTCATGGCTGGGGTTGAAATAGATCGACTGGCCGTCATGAGGATTTCGCGGAGACGAGGAATACCGAGCGTGACGTTCTTGGCCGAGTGACCAGCCAAATGGAAGGTGTTGAGCGTCATCTGCGTCGAAGGTTCACCCACACTCTGACCGGCAACAATACCAACACCTTCGCCCGCCTCGACAAGCGATCGCATGTACTTGGCAGCAAAGACGAGCTCCGCCGACTTCTTACTGACAGCGGGGGCGTTGATCAAGCCGGACGGGGCACCCGACTTGTCGCGAATAAGGCCGTCCTCGTTGTCCTTGATGTATTTGGTCATTTTCGCGTAGAACTTTTCCGACGTGGCAAATGCCACTCTCGCCGGGTTGACCATGGAAATGACGGGGTCCTTGGCTATAGTACTATTGAGCTTGGCGTGCTTGATGGCGCTCTTCATATGTTTGAGGATTTCGTCCTTGCTGCTGGCGAGTTTGTCCTTGAAACCGTTGCCGAAATTGAGCTGGGCCGATTCAGAGGCAACGTTGCGGAGAACGAAGCTGAAGTCGGTGAGGTACTTTTGTTTGGTTGGGTCGAGACCATCTTCGCCGTAAAGGAACTGCACAAGAGTACCGTCCGCATCTCGCACCGTCGAGTCGTATGTCACCGTCAGTCCCTCCATGCCCTTGATGATACATCTCTGTAGATAACCTGAGCGAGAAGTCTTCACAGCTGTGTCGATCAAGCCCTCACGGCCGGCCATGTGATGGAAGTAATACTCTTGAGGCCGGATGCCGGTCAAGAAACGTTGAACGATGTAGCCGCCGGCGCGGACGTCTGTCTCAAAAGGCTTAAAGCATGGCAGTGATTTTCCGCTAACCATGACAGGAACTCTCCTGCCTTCAAGAACTTGCTGTCCCAAGTTGCAAGAAATAAGGTTCGCGTTAACCTGGCTACCCTTGGCACCAGAAGTCGTCATCGCCTGCATCTGGTTCTTTGGAAACTGCTTGACCAGGCCGATAGGTAGACAGGCTGTTGTAACCGCACTTGATACTATCCGAGAGCTCTGGTTCATGAGCATATCGAGACCCTCCTGCTTGGTGTCGTCTCGCAACACCTCCTCAAGACGGACAAGAAGCTCCGGGTCTGTGCTGTTGGGCGCCTTGTCCTCGAGTGAGACATACTTAGCCGCGACCTCGAGACCAATGTTCTTGGCCGCCTTCAAGGCCTCCCGTCGAGCCTCCTCGCCCTCTGATGTAAGACGCAAATCGTCCATGCCGCAAGTGAAGGCCCGCATGTTCAAGTATCGAGTGAGGAGGCGCCCCATGCCACTGAGCAGTTTGCCTGCGACAGCAGGTCCGTAGATTTCGTGAATGGAGTGGATGAGACCTCCCGAGCTGGGGCCTAGGTGGGCCTTGTCAAGGATACCTGTCAGGAACTGTCCGTCCTGGAAAAGGACGCTGCCTTCTTCCAAATGGCCCTTGCCCCACTGCTCGCCCTTGACTTGACATTTGCCAGACATCCATAGACCTTCTCCGTTAGGCGGCTTGATGTTTTTGAGGATCGTGCTAATGACCTGCTTGCCTGTCCATCTGGGTCTGGGCTTGATTACTGCCGGGGGGAGAAGTTCAATTCTCTCGCCAAGAATGTGGCCACTCTCCGGGCGGAGAGCTGCATAGATGAGCTGTTGATAGGAGTCGCGGTCGAAGAAGGTGTCCTTGTTACAGAGGGCGACGGAAACTGAGAGATGGTCCTGGATCAAGCCACGAAGGGGCTTGCCGGCCGTGCCTGACAGATACTGGTGGTCCGTATCGGCAATTTGAAGAGCCTCCGCTCTGGCAACTTCGTTTTGTGGGAAATGCATGTTCATCTCGTCGCCGTCGAAATCGGCGTTGTATGTGTTGCAGTTGGCGTAGTGCATTCGAATCGTCTTCTCTCCGGGTAACACGCGGACTCGGTGACCCATGATGGACGGCTTGTGCAGCGTTGGCTGACGGTTCATCAAGACGACGTCGCCGTTTGTCAGGTGTCGGTACACCTTTTTGCTCTTCATGCCGCTAATTTGGTTGTTGGTTGGTGCGAGGAGCTGGTTGGCGAGGGACATGCGATCGTCCACAGACTTGGATCGAAGGTTGACGATTTGACCATTCTCGTACTCGATGGCAGCCGCTCCGGGCCACTTGTCGACACCATTGATGACGGCTTGCTGCATGTCTCTGAAGTTGTGACTCGTCACCGGTTCAGGATAGGTCAGTTTGCGCGCGAAAACAGGAGGCACACCAATCTCGTTGGTTTCGATGTTGGGGTCGGGCGAGATGACACTTCGGGCGGCGAAGTTGACTCGCTTTCCCATCATGTTTTTTCGGAAGAGACCCTCTTTCTTTTCCAGCTTCTGCTTGATGCCGTCCTCATTTCTCTTGGCAGCTGCGCCTTGAACGGGGTTCTTGCTCTTGTCTATCAAGGAGTTAACCGACTCTTGCAACTCCGTCCATACTTGGTGCAAGTCGGTGATATCTCTCGGTCTTCCGTACTGGTCGGTGGCGCCAACGCTCTGGTGCATCCTCGCAATGTTGCCACAGTTCCGCATGATCATCTTGTACAGCGAGTTCTGTTGAGCCTCGGAGATTTGAGAGTCGCCAGTTCGGGCTTCGGGTCGAAACTTGTTTGGAGGGACAAGAATGGTCCGGATGAAGAACATGTCCGCTGATACTTGAGCGGCCTTCTTGGTCATCGGTTTCGAGCTGTACACCAACGACATGATGTCTTGCTCTTTCTCGAACAGCTCCCGCAGACGTGCGCAAACCTCCATGGCGCTGATGTAGCGCTGTTGACCGGGAGCGACGGCGACAGCATCGGCCCGTAACTCTTCTTCCTTATCCGCCAGGTCCTGCTCGTCGCCACTGGCATCGTGCATTTCAACGTCGTTTTCCTCTGCTGAAGTCATATCGACGTCGGCGATGCCTTCGTCAGCATCGGCGGCACCGCGCTTTGACTTGGATTTGCGAGCGCGGGCCGCAGTCGCCATGGAGTCCTTGATATGCAGGTTTCTCTGAGCCATTTGGGCCAGGTCCCTCTCGCTGAGGGCCTTTTCGAAAATCTTGACGAAGCGATCCTTGCGATAGGCAGGCGAAATGCCTCCGCAGTTGTCGCATCTTCTGGGCTTGGTAATTTGTGTTAAGAAGTCCTTAATGAGCTCTCTCCGCATCTCGATAGCACCTTCGTGCTTGCCCTTCCTGACTTCGCCAAGACTGAGCTTGTGCGACTTAAGGGCCTGGCGGACGTAGGCCTCCCTTGCCCCAATGATGTTATCGACGGAAGAGCTGCCCTCCTCTTCGGCCTCACTCTCATAGTCGGTGGGCACGCCGGGCAAAGCGAGACCCTTAAGCTCTTCACCAATGGCGTCCACAAGGTGGGCTTCGTGGAGGAGACCGTGTTGCAAGAGTCGGAGTTTGCAAGAGTAGCGATTGATTTCGCGGTGGCGCATGCGAAAACCTTTACAGTAAACGCATTGCGATCGTAGAAGACGAAGGACCTGGTCGAGAAAGACTGGGTGGTAGACGGGAACGGGGAGCTCGATATGGCCGGCGTGGCCCGGGCATGAAGACTGGTTCAAGTTACAGGTTGCGCAGCTGTGAATAATTGTGTAAGTCAACCAATGTGAAGATGAGGGCAGTTGTAAGCGGTTTCGTACAGTGCATCGCCCCATGATCCAAGAGCCGGGTCGTAAAGACCGCCGGGAACAGGGTTGAGGAGGTTGTCAAAGGTGCTGTCGTTCTCGATGCGCTTGACGGAGATGGCCTTGATTTCTTCGTCGGTAAGAAATGTGAACTCGACCGTCTCAATGGACGACGAGATGGGTTGGGAAATGTTCATGGTGCCGGCGAGGCTTCAGAAAATGAGCCTGACACCAGTCTGAGTCCGTACAGAAGGCGAGGCGGAAGACAGAAAATTTTCCATCCAGCGTCGCGTACAAGACGGCAGTCGATCGCAGAATCAACAAGGCCGGGGCGGATAGTCGAGGTAGCAGCCGTTTGGCGGGAAACCGAGGGGAACTTTTTTTTTAGCGGTGACCGTCGGCAGAAAAAGGAAGGATCCGCCTTGGGTGGGTCTTTTCCTTCTCTTCACCACGGAACACACACTGACGCTGCCATGCTGTAGGGCGCCAATGCAACACTAGCCACTCATACGCTGCGAAGAGAGGCACTGCAAGAGCTTCATCCCCCAGGCGAACCAGGGAGTGAGTGTAGCCTGTAGGTATCTAACTACCCACCTGACCTCGAAGCACTTTTGCCTTGCAATCCAACCAAGGCGATAACACCTCCACGCGGCCCAATCCTTTTTCAATCCACGACATTTACCACGATTGTGAGGTCCATCATCTGCTGCAACAAACCCGCAGTGGGGATTACACTGACGTCGACATACCTTGCATATTCCGTTTCGCTCTGCATTTATCTGGAGACTTTCTTGCAACGCTCGCTAGGAAACCTTCAACCATCTCAGCACCACTACGATGGACCGTCGGCCAGACTCGACGGGCCTTGGGCCCCGTCATGACCCCAACTCCCGCGTTACCAAGCCCGAATCGGCCGCCGATAAAATGGCTGCTCTCAAAGCAAGAGTCGCAGCGGCGATAGGAGGCACCAAGGCAAAGGGAGGTCTCAATGTCGGGTTGCACCCAGTCCTCGAGAGCCTCGGCCAAGCAAAGCTTCCAGGCAGAACAGGCGATGCAAAGCCATCCGGTAGCCGGTCGCAGTTTGAATCCAGTTCTGCTACTGCGTCTAGCTACAGGATGCCAGACAAGTCAGGGCGCAGCCGCGACGGACCGCAATCGAACCCGTATTTCAACGAGCAACTAGCAGCACAGCCTGCAGGCGGAAAACAACGACAAGCCCGGCCGCTACACTTCCATCCCAAGGGCAAATTCATCCAGCAGGCTGCTGCGCTGCGGCGACAGGCTGCTTTGGAGGAAATGAAAAAGCGGATTGCGGCACAGACCAGGAAGGCTGGGATAGAGGATGAACTGGACATGGAGAAGAACCTCGTTGTCGAACAGCCTCCAGATATCGAATGGTTTGACGAAGGCCTCGTAGATGGCACTTACGACAACATCGGGGACGAGGCTCGCCTCAAGATCAACAAGGAAGATACCATTGTCACCGAATACATCCAGCACCCCGTCGCGCTGGAGCCACCACAAGAGAAGAACGCGCCAGCAGTGAAGCCGATGTATCTGACATCAAAGGAGCAGAAAAAGCTCAGGAGACAGAGGAGAATGGCGGAGCTCAAGGAACAGCAGGCAAAGATCAGGCTTGGACTGGTGCCAGCACCACCTCCCAAGGTCAAGAAGAGCAACATGATGCGTGTATACGCAGATTCGGCAGTGAAGGATCCGACGGCTGTGGAAACCCTCGTCAACCGGCAGATTGCGGAACGCCAGCAGAATCACCTGCAGACTAATGAGGAGCGCAAGCTCACCAAGGAAGAGAAGCACGACAAGCTCGTCACGAACCAAGAAAAGGATGCCGCCAAGGGTATCCATGTCTTGGTTTTCAAAATCAACAGTCTTGCGAACGGTCAACACCGATTCAAGATTCAAAAGAACGCCGAGCAGCACGCGCTCACAGGGATCTGCATCATGCACCCTAAGATGAACCTTGTTATTGTAGAAGGGGGCGAGCACAGCATACGCAAGTATAAAAGGCTCATGTTGGACCGTATCGACTGGACGGAGAACACACCGTCTCGAGAGGGCAACACACAGCAGCAGATGCGCGAATGGTTGGTGGCGGAGAATGAGAAGGGAGACCTCAAGGACATGTCACACAACGAGTGCAAGCTGGTGTTTGAGGGCGAAGAGAAGACGAGGGCCTTTCGCAAGTGGGGGAACAAGGTGTGCGAATCCGATGCAGAGGCCAAGGACGCGTTGACTCGGGCCAAGATGGAAAATTTTTGGGCGCTCGCGAAGACTATGTAAAATACCCTTCCTCCTCCTCATCGATGGGTGGGAACCTCGTCATAATAGGACAATCTACGTCGGAGAAGCCGACACGAGTCTTTCGGTTTGTCGGCCCGTTTCTCTTGCCTTAATGTACCCATGATAGGAAGTATGTAACAACACTTCTTTTGTGATGCACGTAATCTCAATGGAGAGCGCGTTGTTTTTCTCAAGTTTTCGCACACCCGATAGCTGGTCGGGCCTTATGCTGCTGTCTTGAGACCTAACGCGAACGTGACGGCAACCGAGTGGTTCGGGCCTGAGTCAGCCGGCAGCGGCCGACCGAAAGAGGAGCCCAGTAGTCCGCGTGAGCCCGTCCGAATAGACCGGCTGGCACTTGAGTCTGTCCCTCACATTTTTGGAGAGGCCTGACTAACGCGGCAGAACTGGCAGATATGTGATGAAGTCGCGATGCCGACGACAGCATGAGCGCTGTATTTCGTCTGCGATCGGATGTTGTCAGGCTATTATTGTGTTAAAGAAAACGGTCCAGGCAACACAGCCGAAACCAAGTGGTGACGTGTTCTTCATTCACCGTTCGGTCAAAATTCGTTCTATGAACCACATTTTTTACATTTCAATTCAGTCAAGGTGCAAGGCACCACGAAGTTTCGTCGGACCTGTCTTCGTCATCGCTGCTAAGTGATGCAAGTGGTATCGCGTGCACGAATAACCAACAAGACGAAACCATGTGGGAAGGTATGGGCGGCGAGGGAAAATCAGCGTCCATTAGGTGGGGCAAATTGGGCCGAAATCCTCTGACGCAGCGCGACAATGCCCGCTGTAACTTTGAAATGGCGAGGGCGGAGAACATACATCAAATTAACGTTACGTGGGGGATTTGGAGATATTGAGTTGTTCATAATGTGTTTGCCATTGAATGCAGTCATCCTTTACTGCCTTGTAATGTACAGCCCTTGCGTTGTTCTTCAACGCATTGTTAACGCCAGATTACCCCCAAAACCAAGACGGTCCCTTCGTCAAGCATTCCCAAACGCGAGTCGTAAACCACCCATGAAAAGAGAAAAACGAAAGACAATGCGCTTAGTTGCGCTCGCCGCGGAGGCGGCGGGCAAGCTGAATGTCCTTGGACTGGATGGTAACACGCTTGGCGTGGATGGCGCAAAGGTTGGTGTCCTCGAAGAGGGAGACGAGGTAGGACTCGACAGACTCCTGGAGAGCGCCAATGGCGGAAGACTGGAAGCGGAGGTCGGACTTGAAGTCCTGAGCGATCTCACGAACCTGTGAAGTGTATCAGCGAGTGCACATTGCGGAGAGGGGATGCATGCGAGTGTCCCTACCAAGCGCTGGAAGGGGAGCTTGCGGATCAGGAGCTCAGTCGACTTCTGGTAGCGACGGATCTCACGGAGAGCGACGGTACCAGGCTTGTAGCGGTGAGGCTTCTTGACACCTCCGGTGGAGGGGGCGCTCTTGCGGGCAGCCTTGGAAGCGAGCTGCTTGCGGGGAGCCTTGCCACCAGTGGACTTACGGGCGGCTTTGGGAAGGAGTCAGTGAGGTGCGGAGGTGAGTAATGCACTGCCGGGATTCAAATGCTTACTCTGCTTGGTGCGGGCCATTGCTACTGTTGTGATGGAGTTGATGTGTTTGTTTGAAGTTGTTGATGAAGTTGGTTGGTTGCTGGATGTGGATGTGTTGTGAGTGGATGTAGAAGAGAAGGTTGAGGAGTGGGTGGAGGGCGGAGGGAAATAAATAGGTAGGAAACTGCGCTGGCTGCAGAGGGGAGTGATTGTGCGTCAAAAGGAGGGTGGTCTGTGCGCGCCTGCCTTGTCCGCGTGGGTAAGTGGGTGCTGTTGGAGGGGATGCCGTTTTGGCAGGCGCGATTGCTTTGCAAAAAAGATGGGTGCCGCAGGGCGGCTTTGTTGTTCAGATGTACAGATGGCTGATTTTTGATTGGTTGGAAATCTTGCAACATCTGTGACGCCACCCCATCTTTTTTGCTCCCAAGCACCCGGCAAGTGCGATACGTACCCTTGACTAGCGGTTCCACTTCTCTCTACTGCCTAGCGTCCCGCATTGAGCGTGCGTGCAATCGAGTCACCCCTCTGGGCCTCTGGACAGTGATTGATTGCCCTTCCTGTCTATGGGAATCGTCGGTGGATGTGTCAAGCACCCCATCTGCCCTACGTACGCGCATTCGTACGCGACTGAGTCTGCGTGTCTGCAGTAGGTTGGTAGGCCATCGCCCTTACCAAAGACAGCGGTCATCTTGCGCTTTCGCTACTTGTCCCGTCGTACAATGATGAAACATTGATGAAAATATGCAAGACGTTGTCATTCTCTCACAAATGCTCAAACGCTTTTGTTCACCTGGCTCTCTATTGGTTTTCGGTGTGGGGTTTCCATTCTAGGCCGTTGCCACCTATCAAAGTGCCTTGCTCGGAAGTTAAAGCAACGACTACGTCAAACGCGACGCGGCATCGACGGGAACATTTCACATCCCCACGCCATACGCGACTTTGGCACCGAGGCTGAATGTCTGAGTGCCGATCTAGCTGGGCAGTGAACGACACCGACTAGGTAGTAATTGCATGGGCCATGCCGAACACGACGGACCCGGCCCGTACAAATCTAGATGCATCGCCATTGCAGTCCTTGTTCACATGGGCCACACTTAAAATCGCGACTGACGCGAAAGTATACGTGTTTCGTAAATTACTGTACTTGCACGCGCCGACGAGGTGGGAGACTCGGAGGTCTCCCTCAAAGGCCTGACCTGCCTATCCGCGATGCTGCCGCAATCCTGAACCCGCAAGGAAAGCAGCAGGTCAGAGTCAGAGTGGGTGTCAAGCCATCCTCGATTCAACTGCCAACCACTCGTGCTGCGCGGTATACTGACATCGAAACTTGTGAATAGCGCGAGGTTGCCATGGTATTTACTCTGTATGTTTGGTTCACCTATAGCAGCGCCCGCTGACGGGGTACACCTTATACCCGTTGATGTAGGTTTCGACCCAGCTGCCGGAGTCACCTTAGATCTTGGCCATCCGAGCCCTCGCGCCAACCCACTTTCCGCTGGATGAGGAACAACTGGGTGTGACTTTTAGCGTTCACAGTCACGACGCCCCAAAGGGGGAAGGGGATCAAGACCCAAAAGTCAAGACCGACAAAAGAGCCGGGTTCTGGTTGGCTGCATACCGTGCCCCTTGCCATCGCCGGTCTGTGCGTCCCGGAAAGTGATGCTCTGTGTTGTTTTTTTGTTTTTTCGACTGGGGGTCGCGACCAACTCGAGGCACGTACCCGCTTTTTGGCTGGCTGATCCCGAAGCTCACCTGGCCCACGCTCTGGTGATATAAATACGTTCCCCCCTCTGCGCGTCTCTCCTCCTTCTTCCCAATGTTATCAAGCCCCACGTCATCTCACTCAAACCACTTCTTCCCACGCGACTCTTCCCCTAGAGCCTCATTGGAACCCCTCAACTTATTTTAACCTTTCTCAACCCCATCACATTCTATCACCATGACTGGACGTAAGTGCCGACTCCACATCCGGACCCCTTCTTTTCCACCGCGCAAATACTGACTCTGGCTCTAGGCGGCAAGGGTGGCAAGGGCCTCGGCAAGGGCGGTGCCAAGCGCCACCGCAAGATTTTGCGTGACAACATTCAGGGTATCACCAAGCCCGCTATCCGTCGTCTCGCTCGTCGTGGTGGTGTCAAGCGTATCTCTGCCAGTAAGTTGCCTCTTTCCTACCGCACGGTCGAATAACCCTAATGCGTGCCTCTGCCAGTGATTTACGAAGAGACCCGTGGTGTTCTCAAGTCTTTCCTCGAGGGTGTCATCCGCGACGCTGTCACCTACACCGAGCACGCCAAGCGCAAGACGGTCACTTCCTTGGATGTTGTCTACGCGCTGAAGCGTCAAGGCCGCACCCTGTACGGTTTCGGTGGTTGAGCATTGTTTTCTTGCATGTCTGTTACGAATCTTTCTTGCGCCGCGACGCGTTTTACCCCACAACGCGGAGGCACAAATGGACTTTGGGAGTGGATTGTTCTGTCACGAATGACTATGGGTTTGGCTGGTTTTTGGTGTTCTATTGTACCATACGGGAAACAACGGGGGTTCTACATGGATGGCTTGATTGGCTTGAACAATAATCAATCCCTCGCCGAGGCACGTTTGGTCAATCTCTCTGTTCTGGCTGCGGCCGCTTCATTGAGTTATATGTGTGACGCGTCCCATCTTCCGTGTCCTGTTACGTGTCTGGACTGCAGCTGAACGCATACTTAGTCATTCTGCAATGGCGTGGCGCGTAGCGAGTGATGCCCATAGTACAACAAAGCGACATGACAATGCCATCACTGCCCTGTGAAGGGGGTTCCGCAATCTCGGTGGGTCGTGATCCGCCTCAGGTTGAGTACCTCTTAAGTTACTGGCCTCAGCAATGATAATTCGCTGTCTTTTGAGTATGCTTGCTTCCATTCTTGGTCTTGCCTTCAATTAGTATTGTCGTCTCATGTGATTAAGCATTTCCTTACACTCTGGTGCCGTTGTTTAGCATGAGTGTATGTATGTATGCACCTGTGTGTAGAATAGCACTCTGCCGCAAATCTAGAACCCGTGTTGCATGGTTCAGTATGGTCCTATCCGAACCTTGGCTTGAACGTTTGAAATCAGCGCCGTTGTTTCTGTTACTTCGGGCTACTCGTTCGTTGGTTTTCAGTATGTTCAAGCAGGCGTGGGCGGGCCCGTCGTTTTCGTAAGCTTTGTGATTGAGTTGGTGCTTGAACAAGTGGACCTGGACTGAAAATTACTGTCAACCATAACTTTTAGGGTGTTCTTTGAATGTACTGGATTGTCTGCCGGGTGAAGACGAAGGCAGGCAAGCGAAGTTCCATGGTCGAAAGCCGGGCAAATCTTTCCGTAACATGATGACAATCATTCATCTAGTTCAACACCGGCATAAACTCGGACTGTACGGAATTACAGCCCTGGGTCATTGCCTGGTAAGCTTACGGGAGCCTGGACAGAGTTAACCCGTGTTGAGCCGGTACTCTGTTGTGCTTAAGGACATTCATGAAAAAACCACGATGGTGACTGGCTGGTTAGGACTAACATCCAAGAATAATTCAAAACTGGCGGCAGCAAGGAGGATCCAGATTTGTTAGGCCCAGCGTGGGGTTGTGAGCAGCTGATGAGAACAGAGTCCGCTGTTACCACTGGCTGGTATGTGACGGGCAGCCGTGGATGCAGGTCGACTAAGATATATGCAAGCTGTGTCTCAATATGTATTTACGAATTGACTGTACTTCGAGATATTTGTGTTGAGGTGCCCAAGGTTAAAATCTCAGCTCCGATGCCTTCAGTAGTCTTGTTTCGTTCTACAGCTGGCGAGTTTACTAGTTGGCATTGAATAGTCGGCGTCTCACCCCGTAACTACGGACGCAGGGTCCCAAAGAAGTCCGTATAATCGACACTTAAGATGGCAGCGGAGTGCTAGTCAAGCAGGAACCCTAGATATACCAAAGATTAATCCCAATCCCTCGCATCCAAGACGTAGTCCGCATCGCCACATGATGCTGGGGCCGTTGCATCGAAACAAGACGGACTAGCTGAGTGTTTCGTTTCTGGCTACACTAGAGTTACTGTTAGGGGCACGACACGGAAGCTTGAAAACATCGTCAGGCTTGGATAATCTGGAAAGACAAAAGTACAATTTCTGTCAGCTCCAAGTGCCACTATGGGTGTTAACCATGCACATACATGTAAGAACAATGCCATCCTCGCAGACAGTAAACATTAAACACTTGCTACCTACTACGCATCTAGTATACACTCATCAGAATCAATATTAGCTCGCCTATTTCTACAGGTAGGGAACCTTAGCAACAATGAAGACCTAAGGTGAACAAGTAAAGTGAGTTGTATAACTATCATAACTCCCCCGGAAAAACATGCTCGGCTATAGCCGCTGCGTTGGGAAATTACATGACAAGTCATTCGCCAATGTTCCGTTAGGACGAAGATCGCCTCCTGCGTGGTGCCGCAGAGTATTCCAAAGGGGGGCCAAGGGGAGCAACATGACGGGGACAAGAAAGCCGCATGACCCATGAACCAAGCTCCCGACCACACGAAAAACCAAGTATTTGGATGCTTTACGACGTCTTCTGGCCAAAACGACTGTCGAGCGGTCGGTTCCACGGCATTGGGTAGGCATTTCGAGATGCGAGCAACCTACCAAAGTCAAGTTCTTGCTAACCCGCCAATGTGCGCGTTCAATCAATACCCACGAGTTGGTTGTTACTGCCTCGGCACATAATACTGAGACAAGTAACAAAGATTTGGGCGGGAAGCTGTACCAAGACTAGGCTTTGTAAAGATATTTGGCGGTCCACGCCATCGGCTCACGCAAGACCGAAGAACATATATTACTGGATCTTAGCGTACGAGAAGCGGGAAGAGGCGATGTGCAAGAAGAGCATCAAGTTTGCCACCACAGTAGCCAGACACTACATCGAGACAGCTTACCGAAAAGAAGCTACCGTGGATGACAACCTTCAGTCAGCATGTGCTAAAGAGGACTGGTGTGAACTCCTCAGTAGAGCTTTTGTAGAAACAATCGCGCACAGTCGAATCACCTGTAATGGCAAGCACTCGGAACATCGTGTGCACTACTGGCTAAAGGTCTGGTTTGGTTCTCCAGGAAAAGCGAAATCCGGCTGCCATCTATCGAATCGCTGCCTAAAAAGGAACGGTGCAGAGCTTGACCGCCCAAACGATTGACGTTCCCACCACTGGTACTGGTACATGTGGGTTGATTATGGCTCACCTCACTCGGGTAATGGCAGGGTCTGGTCTCGCTGTTGGGAAACCTCCAAAAGCCCGAGTGTTCACCGTTCCATTATTAACCACATGGTATTCGATCATCCGAAAAAGCCGCTACTTAACAAGTATAAGCCGCAGAGAACGAGCAGGCGAGACCTCTGAGGAACAGAAAGCGAGAAGCAGAAGGCTCTTCCCCGAATGGCCAAGGAACTTCGAACCCTAGTAGAAAAGCGAAAAGCTCATTACGAGGCCGTGGCTCAGCCACGACCAACATATGGTACAGTCAGTTAGGCAACACGATGTGTCGCCCAGGGTCGGCCACACTGTGTTACTACTCGTGGCGGACGGCGATAACGACGATGATGGTGGCGTTTTGTCATACGCACCACGAACGACCAAGACACGTGGCTTTGGAGGGAACTCTTTAGGTCGTCCAGGTGCACAAAACAGAGAAACAGTTGAGAACACGTTATTAGTGCTAGATTAACAATGAAAAACATTATCTGGCACCATGAACAACGACTTGACTTGACAGGTACAATAATCATGTATTGAGTCAGCAGCGCAGCAGCTCAAGGAACTGACTGTGAAATCGCTTCCGATTCGGAGCAATGATCACCCTATCGATACCCACTCACTCACAGACAGCTTCTGGACGAACACGTTGCATGTGGCTTGATGTCGTAGAGTAGTAGCGGACACAAGTGTCCGGTTGTGGGCGGGTTTAGATCCGGGAGCTAAGCAGAAGCCGCATTTCCCTAGATCGACCGTGAAGCAAAGGAGCATCCTACCTAGTGAAGAGCCTTGACCTGGAAAAGTGTAAAACGCTATCCGATTGAATGGTTCGTGGTTCGTTGGCTGGGCTGGCACACTCGGATCGTAAGGGTAAATGAATCGCGCGTACAAGGCTCAACCTCGGATGGAGTCGGCCGCGACTAAAAGATGGAAATGTTAACAATACGGACAAAACAGGATGGAGAAAAGTCAATGCGCACACACGGGGAAACGTCGGCTGCAGTGGTGAGTTAGTTGAAGGAGGGAAGTGCCTAGTGGACGATACATACTAGCCATACCACTGTGGCAAACAACAGGAGGTAGTGAGTACCCTTCCGGCGGCCAGGGGCCGGGGGGGGGGGGGGGCGGCAGGCATGTTGGGCACCGGTAGGTAGGTGGCAGGCTGACAGAGGGCCCATACCTACCTGCGCAGTGTTGCCGAGCCCGCTATCTTTAGATCTCCACGGAAGGAACCCGACCATCTGGGCTAAGGATCTGCACCGGCCACGGAGATCTTGCTGGTTCCCCCGCCCTGTCGTTTGTGATGAGGACATTCCGACAGCAGTCTGCAAGTCCCACCAAGTCCGCTTACCTTTGCCATCTGCTCAGTTTGAGAGTATCTGGATTTCGAAAACATCTAAACACCCAGGTCTTGAGGGGTGTACCCGACGCCTCCCTGTCCGCCATATCCCATCCATTGATACTTTTGATATGCGGTTAATTCGTCAGCATTGGTTAATAACGCCGGCTCACAGTCATACATCGTGGATGTTGCAGGTATCCGCTAACCTTTCCAGTTGGGTCGTCAACGTGGCATTCGCCACCCGCCTTTAGAATACAGGGTAGGTTGTCACCGATTGACGAGACTGGGATACCTAACATTAAAGCGGACACGCAGTGCTGCCATATTCAGTGAAGGATGTGACTTGTAGAGACGGGGCCTTTTCTTCCATCCATACGAAACTGGCAAGAAGTGCGTCAATGATCGGCTGATGATAATTAGTAATCACATTGGTTCTCGTAAGCAATATACGGACGGTTGCAGAATCCGAGTTCCAGGACGTCACCACCAAATTTTACTCCGTCAACAGGAAAAGACATAGGATAGACACAAATTGGTACAGCGACACTATGCGAATCAGTACCTTACTGGAGCGACTGTTGGCCCTTGGCTGCTTGGGTGCCGGAGCCACCGATGTTACGTGCCTCGGCATTGGTGTCTTGGCCGGCCCCACACTCGAGTTAGTTCACGAGCCACTGGCACGCTCGGTATGGCTCGCTGCCCGTCATTCCGCCCTCATTCCATTACGGTTGAATGGCGTCGGGTTTCTTGGGGGAACTTACGTGCCTGCTTACTTACTAGGTACCTAAGTACAACAGTGGCCGGTTAGGAAAGGGCCTCCCGCCCAATGGGACGTCCCAATGAGAACAATGACATGGTCGCCGACTCATCAGCTCAGCCACACTCCAACTTCCTCGCGCAGGAATCTCGGGTTTTCTTTCTTTCTTCCGCTCGCCGAACTCGCGACCCAGACAGGAAATCCGCCTATTGGCGGCTCTCGTTTCCTCAGGGGAAAACTGGTTGGTTCCTCCTCCCACTTGCTATTGTTCTTTCCACCCTACTGTGGCAATGTAGGCTTTACACAATGACATGCGAGAGCTGGAGAAGCCGAAGACCAGACCAGACCAGACCAGACCATCCTCTTGGCTGCAGGACAGGAAACATCGAGAAGGTTCTCCGATCCCAGCACTGGGGGGGTTGAAAAGTTTTTTACGATCCCATCCTTCCGCCATTCCAAGCATCTCACTGCATATGCACAAGCCCCCGTTAGCGTCTGTCAGTCAACTTGTCGCTGACTTTTTGTTTGGGTTCGGTTATTTTAAGCTTGCTGCTCCGGGCCCTGCGCATCGTTTTCTCAGCCACTGCGGCATCGGCGTTTCACCCATCCACTCCCTCTCCAACCGATCGCCGTTTCCAACGTTCAACACAGCGATAGGATTCGGGCAAGGCCAGGTACATCGTGGGTTACAGTGGAACTTGGAGGAAGTCTGCGGAATTAGTTCGGCGTGATCATAAGCCCCAACCAGCTCGCGGGTGGGATGAGTGAGCCAGATTACAGATCACACATCCCTCCCACCCCCGACGTATTGCTACGCTCCTGCCCAGATTGTCCAAGGCTGCACTTCTTGCCGCCTCCGGATTGTGTCATTGTATTGCGTCCGTCGGTGGTCTCTGGCATATGTACTGCTTCCTTATCAGCAGCACACTGCGAAGGGCTTGATGATGCCTCAATAAGGGCCATGCATAGGGCAAGGCGCGCGCATCTGAAATGCTTGTGAGAATCCGACCGACCCCTCGCGGTGTGAGGACCAGTGGAAATCAAATTAGACCCAATCGAAGCCGGCTTTCGCTATTTCGCCAGCAACTCGCATAAATTTCGATGTGACGCATCGTTCATGAGCGAACATTGGGTTCGAGTTGCAGATGGGCTGGATCGACCGACGGACACGGCGACCCGCCCAAGGCCGCCGGAGCGGCGGTCTCGACCGCTCCAGGTGCTCAGAGGCTCGTGTGACGTTGATGCATGGACCGCACTGCGCTGAACAACGGCAATCGGTGCACCGTACCTACTTGAGAATCATGTGACACGCTAAAAGAAACCAGCTGGAGGTGAGTGATGCGGTCGGTGCCTGGCCAGAGCAAAGCTGGCAGGCGATGGAGACATGTCGACTCACTCTCCGTGGATGCCTAGTATCCATCCACGCCCACGTCGTCGTCCTCGTTGTCGTTGTCGTCAAAAAAGTTGGCCGGCTGGGCATGAAAGAGTCATCGCGCTCAATGACAAGCGAATTCTGTTCGCCTGATTCATGCCATTCATGGACCCCCCCTCCCCGGACAGGCGGGGCAAAGCGTCAGCTCGGATCAGCCAACTCAACAGCCCAGATTGGAGCTTGACTCTTTTCTCTTTTTTCCCTTTTCTCAAGTTGAAGCGCATCTGTACGAGTTTGAGTGATCTGCGGGTGAGGCCTCACCATGCGAAGGGTTAATTATCCGAGGGAACCCGCTTGTTCGGTCGGGGTCACGGCCAGGGGCTGGCTTTGGGAAGGGACGGGAACAGCCACAATGAAGACGTGTCAGCCGACGTACATGTGTGGCTGGTTCTCATCTACATCAGGTGGTTGAGCTGTAGTACCAAGGAAAGTTGTCACGGGTTGAAAACAAACCTCCTCGCTAGGCACGTTGGAGCGGAGGTACGCCGGCATGTACCTATCGACTAACTAGCCACACTCACAACAGGCAGCAGCACATCTCAATACACCACCTCAATACACCGCACGACCGCACGACCTCACCACCTTGGCTACTAACTATTAACTGTTCAGTCGAGAATCTGTGACTGGAATATGATATGCGCCAAGATAAATTTGATGCCGAAAGTCAGATGCGATGTGTGCAGCCGACGCCGTATCGTAGGAACAGCATGTAACAAGGGTCCATGGTGGAAGGTATGCTTTCTGATAAAATCCTCGCATTGCGTCGTGGAGTCCATAGGCCATGATCAAAATGGCAGGCTCTCTGGTGCAAAGCTAAAAGCACCTGCTACGCAACCTAGGTAGTTCGGGGGTGCCGGGAGAGGGGGGGGGGTTGGAAGTAGGAAGGATGACCACTGGACCTGTGCAACCCCATAGCCAACGTCGAGAACCTAGACAGAACAACAACATCACATTTTGCCTCAATTCATCTTGTTTCTTCCCCACCTGCGCGGTACTTATTCTGGCGACAACAGCAGGGTGTGGATGGCGGCAGCCATTTCGTCCTTGTCAGGTCTGTCCGCGATTGCGTTGCGGAGAGGTTCTCTCACTCTGGGAGGGAGCCGGCATGCAGACGAGGTTAAAATTACGCCATGAGTAGGTAAGCAAGCGCAGGACGATAGTCATGACACGCTGCCCTAGTTAGTCAGCACGCCAGAGAGGTCTTCGGTCTTCGGTGAGTCGCCGGTGCAGTACGGAGACAGGTATCCAGACAGGCAAACAGGCATCTGGAAGGTGGGGGCACCCGATTAGGCATCCAGGCACGAGAAACTGCTACGTTGGCGTACCTGCAGAGCGGCAAGCCACAAACTAGGTAGGCCGAGGTCAGGTTGAGGAGGATGCAAGGGCTTTTGCACGCCCAAAAGAAGGCTTCCTTCGGCTTGATCGAGGACTTATGTAACTCTCGCTAATGTGGCTGAGCTCAGTCCCACAGATTGTGTCCCCGCCAAAGTCGGGTCTCCCCCTTCTAAGTGCAAAGCGCTACGAATACGGCTTCCGAGCTCCGGCCGACGGCTTCCCGTCTGTTCTCACCACCTCCAACGAAAACGACAACCCCCCCTCTCTGCACTGACCCCCCTGGTCCCTGCCACCATTTTGACTTGGCCCGACAGGACCCTTCGAACATGCAGCCCTCGCGGAGCACCATCAGCAACGAAAAGCCGCGCTAAAGTACGAGCACAAGCGAGGGAGCGAATTGCGCAGCGAGTGTGACAGCGATCACATTCTTTCCCCCTGAATTGGACCTGGCCCTCCCATCGGCTTCTCTTGACAAGACGCCGTGACGCCGCATGGCGGTAGACAGGGTAATGGGTCCAGCCAGACAACGTCAACTAGGGTGCGGAATACGGGTGGGGAGGATGCAGCTCTGTTGGTGCAGACTCCCCGACCGAGACGTTACTGGGCTTTCATGGACCACCGACTCAATCTCATATGGCATGGATCAGAGAGGCCTCTCCCCGACCGAGATGCAACAGGGCACAGCCGGGCAAGGAGCTGGTTGTCGGACTGTTCCCCCGGTATCAAGGATCCATGAATTCAACAAACATCGAGAAAACCTGTCAAGGCTGGGATTGGCAGTAGCAGTGACATGTTGCTGGAGCTCCTGAGGTCAGAACCCCATTCGGGCCATATCCGACGGGGTATGGTCGTTGACGATCAGGCGCCAGTGAGATAAGGTGACGGAAGGCACCTTGGCCCTTACCCTAAAACGCTGTGAGCTAGGGATCCTGTCAGGGTGGTACTGCTCGGGATGTGTGTGTGTGTGTGTGAACATGGAAGGTGCACCTAGAAATGAGGTGAGGATGAGCACCCACACTGAAGCTGTCGGGTGTCATTGGGTGGGCCTCCTCTCCCCTAACACACCTAGGTACCTACCTACGAGTAGCCTATTGACTACGTCACCCCACCCAAACACGTAACGGCGCCCTCGATGTCGTTCTGATACCGAAATGGACTCCCAGTCCGTCCTACACATCGACCAACCTGGCGTGTCAATCGCTGTTCCCATTGCCAGACGCATGCTTCATGCCCCGCTGTTCTCTGTCTCGGCCATGTGCAGTGCCATGCACGTATCTTCTATCAGGGCGGACATCTTCGCTATGCTATTTCTAACTAGAATTCCAAATGGAAAAGCGAAAAGAACCTTTAACCTATTCTCAGCTTGGCCACTCATCAGGACCACTTGAAGCAGCAAGAGATCTTATGGGTTACGAAGACAGGCCACGTAGGACTAGCCAAGAAACCCCCAGAGCCTTCGAATCACCTCGTGTCGTCGATGCCTTCACTGGGTGGGTAATAGTATACACACAGGAGACGGGTAGCCGCGCCTTAGTCAGAGCGCTGGGCGCGGTCAGTATGCTCCTTCGTTAGCGGCGTGATCCATTTTGTTACCGCGTCAGCTGCTCGGGCCTGGCCAGCACTCGGTTGGTTGCCCGTCTGCCTGCGATCACTTTACACCCAAGCTCCAAGTCAAACCAAGGTGCTTTGCTTACACCATCATATCGAGGTCACGGGAGCCTTTTTAATTTCCCAGCAAACTACAGAGTACTAGAGTAGCAAAATGGAAGGGACAGAAGTATGTGACTTTTCGTTCGATTCGCTCTTTGCGCATCGAATTTCCGACGACTTGCGCACCCGCATTGTTAAAGCAGCATCGCTTCTTACCACGTCCATCCCTGGATGATTTACGAAGCAAGAAAACTCAGAAACCGGTTAGACCGTCGTCTCTCATGGGCTCTTTCTCGGGTTCAAAGCTAGACCGAATCAAACGTACCTGTACAGGGGAGAGGAGTGTGTCATCAAAATTTTTCTTCCATCCTTTTCTCCCTGCACTTCTGTCCCCCTCTTCTCCTTGCCCCACCTCCCGATTCCCATCCTCCTACATCATCCATATGGCCTAACCCCGTCCCGATCCCGGACCCCCTGTGCCCCTGCTCTGCGATCATCACTCCCACACCCGACCTGCCCAAAGCCCAAGCCTCGGGTTCTCCAACCGGCACCTCCGCGTCGCAAAGCGCACAAGTGCAAATGTAGTACGTACCGAACCCTGGTCATCCATAAGCCCCATAGCCCACTTCGGTACGTACCTCACTCGGGTTAAGGTCTACATGGGTACCTGTGCAAGTGAACACTACGTAGTACGTAGTGCAGCTGTGGTCGCACCTTTTGCTCCCATATTTATAAGTCGCCGTCCCTCCATGGTTTGCCACCAGATCTCAATTCGCATCACACATCATCAAAATATTCAACCTTCTTAAGCCCACATCATGCTGTTAACCCAACCTGCTACTGTGCAACCTCTTCAGCAACACCAATTCTGTCAAAACAGTCACAACAACCATTCACAGTACCAGCAGCAGCTTCAGCCTCAACCTCAACAACAACAACAACACTTCTATCCTCAGTCACTAGATTTCGACCCCGATTTCGACACATCTTTCGACGACGTAGCACAGGATCTTAACTCGTCGAGTATCTCATCTTCACCACTTTCGACTCAGTCCTTTCTTTCTTCACACTACTCGCTGGCGAATCAGTCGGTTAGCCTTTCCAATTACACACCATCCAACCTCGCCGTGCCACGAAGAGCGGGCATTGACAACTCGGCTTTCGACGACTCGTCCTTGAATCTGAATTGTCAGCAAGACCTTATGCATTCCGACGCCTTGGCGGCAGGGAACCAGTACGCTCCCAAGTCGGTTGGTCGACTATCTCACCAGCGGGAGTCATCGTTGTCATCTTTGGGCTCTGCTGGTCCTGCCTCGCCTTACAACCTCAACATATCAAATCCCCAGATCGCGGTCTCAGACTCGACAGCAGACAGCGTATACGACATGCAGTCCCACGACAGCGGTGCTTTCTATCAGCTGTCCAGCAAGGCTTTGGCGGTACCACACGACAACATGTATCCGAATTACAACGGCTTGAACAACATCTCACCAGACATGAGCGGTTATGCATCTGCAGTAAACGTCCAAAGGCCGCGTTCTGACCGGAGTCTGCTTCCCGCTCCGGAACTCTCGGTCACAGGCAACAGATCGCACCCTAATTCGGTGGCGAGTTCTATTGCCGGTGACTCACCCGCCACTCCATCGCACATCGAACAAGAAGATGACCGGAGACGCAAAGCTGGTAAGGACGCTTCTATTAGTTTTGATGCGAATATGAGCATGTGCTTATCAATGTTTGATGAAACAGTGTTCAGCAACGTCCCTAAATTGGACCGCACGATGACAGATATTTACAACGATGAGCTTTACAGCCCAAACTTCACAATTACATCGGCATCCCCAGCCCAAAGCCAGATCGCTGTGTCCCCCAGCAACGATGTCTTTGCTCAAAGGCTTAGCGCAGCCAACAATCAACACTTGAGCGCGGTGCATTCACCTGCGTCCAGTGTATCACGAGATCGGTCTCCATTCCGCCAAGGCTCGCCACTCGCACCTGTTGCTAACCACGACTTTGGCACTGGCATGCATGCCTCCCGCTTGAGGTTCAATTCTGCACATCAAATGCGAGAGCAGAAGAAGGCGGAGCAAGACGTTCAAGTTATGAGGCAACAAATGTCTACAAAGTCTGAGCCTGATACTCCGAAGACTATTTCCCCCAAGGACGCTATGCTCGAGTTTCATGATGCTGATGGCGATTCTTCCTTCCCATTGTTCCCATCGCAGGAGCCGGCGGATTTTGAAGATATCGCAAAGGCCGTTTCTCAGGATCAGCAAGCGAACTTCACCAGATCTGCCATGCATACCGGAGTATCTTTTCCTTTCGCGCCTGCACAACTGCAGGCTGACGTTCAGATCCCCCAACAATATCCTTTCATCGCTCATCCCCGCCAATCTCAGGATCATATGCCTCGGCTCAGCTCTACTGAGTCCAGCGATGGTGCTTCCGAGGGGACATTAATGTCGAGCGGCGGTCCCGTATCCAAGCCGGCTGGCACCACCGCGGATGGAGGGACGTATACGTGCACATATCACGGTTGTACGATGCGCTTCGAAACGCCTGCCCTTCTACAGAAGCACAAACGTGAGGGTCATCGCCAGACTCAAGGAATCGGGGGCCCCCGGAGGCCCGACACCACCGTGGTTGTCTCGCCCGATAGCCTGCTGAACAGCCAAGCCGGTCCGCACCGCTGTGACCGCATCAACCCAAGCACCGGCAAGCCGTGTCATACGATATTTTCGCGCCCCTACGATTTGACCAGGCATGAGGATACCATCCACAACGCGCGGAAGCAGAAGGTCCGATGTAATCTTTGCACTGAAGAGAAGACGTTCAGTCGTGCCGACGCACTTACACGACACTACCGCGTCTGCCATCCCGATGTCGAATTCCCGGGGAAACATCGTCGTCGTGGTCACAATGCTTAGACTTTAGCTATCTCCACGAATCGAATTCCGGAATGCATCACATCACGGTTGTGGTGACTCAAGCCATCCAAAATACCCAACCATATCATCATACGATGTAGCAGGACCGACCGGCTAAAACCAAGAATATGACGTCGACCAGAAGCAACCAAAGTCAAATCGTGGACTTGGGGTTGCAAAACCCCGCACAAGACAGCGTCACACAGCATCGAAGGGTCTGGCACTACTGACGTCTGTGCAGCCAATCCGACGGCTGTACTAAAACGAATGGGGTACGCCAATTGGCTGAACTGGTCTCTCGAACTAACTCCCTGGCCGATATCAACCTGTTGTGGGGCGAACGGGCGTGAGTGGAAATTCAGGGTCCTTCACCTTGCAGTAAGGGTCGTGCGGCATGATATCATATGGGTCGTGCTTAACGACCCTGACGATCCGGATGATCTGTAATGACATCATCTGTTCTTTCTCACCCTGCGCAATTACTCGCGCGATTCTTGCCGGTTCCGACTTAAGCAGACTCCGCCTGGCGACATCATGGCCGGCCTTGGCATGATCATTCACCCCGCTCCGCCAATTCTTCCGTCAATGGGGGGAGATAAGGCGGAAGATGAGTGTGATGACACTACCATGTCACTTACCGCTTTTTGCTTTCACTGGTTCGGTTACTTCCATCACCCACAAACGCCGATGCGTATTCGGCTTCAACGCGCTAGAATATTTGAGACCAGTACCCACAAACTTTTCTTTCTGTACTTCAGCGATCATCATCATATTGTACATCAAACTGGTCATTAGCGGCGTTCATTGGCAGCTTTTTCTCGCCATTTAACTTTTGCCATGTTGCCGGACAACTGGAACAGTTGTACACTACTTTTTGTTTCTCTGCGTCGCACCTGCATAAGTAGACCAACAATAAAAAAAAGAGTCATGGGTTTGGTCGGTACGAGACAGCTGCGGTGACAGCTAACAACGGAATGATTATTACGATCGGTAACGAGAGCCTATAGACTTAGTTAATAATCTGTACAATATTACAAGTATTAAAAAAAAACCCACAATCCTAACACAATTCGCTTGTCATTGTCTCTGCACAAACGCTGCATCAAGCACGACCGAAGTTGCAATAATACCTCCGCAATGGACAACAATATTGGCAGATCAAAGGGAATGCCATATGTCTCGTGCATCTCATTTGTGTCGAGTTGCTGCAATTGAATTGACACTGAGTTGAGTTGAGTTGAGAGTCGCGGCGGTTTACGAGTATGTGCCAATTACGTCATGTGCTTCCATCTGGGTTGGGAACCCCCCCCCCTTTGGTACAGCAAATTGCTAAACATCGACTTGGTGCATAACGCGGCAGAGAATAGGTCTCCGCCCCGCCCCTTGGTCATCGCAAACACCAGTCCGGGTAGACAATTCATCATTTAATACGGATACATCTCATCTAAGTAGAATTGACCCACAAGAAAGAAGTCCTTACACAAGCAGATGACAGTGTAGTGCCTACCTCGTGTAACCTCCCGCGAAACGAGCAAAAGATGGCACATCTAGTGCATCGACCCTACCGTCGAAAGATTCACGCCCTTTGGTCAAGTCTTGCGCCCACTACCTTCCACGGTCACTTCGCCCAGCACAGCCGCTCGGGCCGTCTCGTAAAGCGGGATGATGTCGGTCCATTTCTGGAACTAGAGTTGGTTGATTCACGTCAGACACTCTCTCTTCTCGCTGTTTTCTTTGGGTCTGCAGTTTACATATACTTACCTGATGCCAGCCTTGGGCCGAGAGCACTTCCAGTCCAGGAATGGTTTCCCATCCGGCTTCCTCGGCGAGTTGCATCAGAGGGGTATGACGAGGCTGGTAGGCCATCTCGAGAAGGACGCGTTTTTCATCGGTCGCGGTTCCGTGGCGCAACACCGCCACCAACGTCTCTCGAAGTGAGGGATCGACCGGCTTGTCTGCGGGGATTGTGCTGACAATGACAGTAGGTGAGGTGCTCAAGGTAGATGCCTCGCTGGCGCCCTTGAGAGCCTCAATACCATACTCGGGAGGGAAGGAAGCCTTCAAAGTCTCCAAGTTGCCGCTGTTTCGCGCCGAGGCATAAATGGGCCCGAAGCCCAACGCGTGGAGTGCAAATATGGCAGCTCTTGTGGTTCCACCCGAACCGATAACCATTGCGGGGCACTGGCCGCCAGTGGAGGAGCGAGACGCAACTCCTACAGACTGAAGTGAGTGGACCATGCCCGACCAGTCAGTGTTGTCACCGACCAGCTTAGTATTACTACCTCCACTGGCCCTGACCGGAACAATGGTGTTGACAGCCCCAATGATACGGGCAGCCTCCGATATTTCGTCAATCTCCTTCATAATGTCCAGCTTCAGCGGGATCGTGACGGAGGCGCCGCCAAAGTCAGGTGCACGGATGATCTCGCGAATATCAGCAGCATTATCTGTCTCCTTTCGGAAGTACTCATGCGGCAAGCCTGCCAGCGCGAAAAGGGTGTTATGCAGTGCGGGTGACCTCGAAGCCGAGATAGGCTTGCCGAAGAGGTAGAACGACAGCGGGTCAATGCCACCCAGTAGCGCCAAAGCCTGCCGGATCTCAGCCGCAGACAATTGCCCCGGGGCTGCCTTAAACGGCAGAGCGGGATGAGATACCGGAGTGAGGCAGCCGTTGAGCACGCGACTGAGCTTGCCAGCAGTTCCCATGTTGAGGGCAATGATGGGTGTCCTGTGCGAGGACAGCATCTCGGACTTGAAGTGCGCCAAGTCGTAGTTGTCCTCGATGCGCCGGGCAACGCCAACCAACTTAATCACATCACCCCATTGGAGAGCCTTGTTGTAGAACGGGATCCAAGAGCCGTTCTTCCACGACAGGTTGCCCGTAGGGTCGTGATGGGAAGCTATTATGCGGCACGGCCCCTTGTTCTCCACGACCGTCTGGATGACGCGATCCGGGAGTGTCATCTCAACGTCGATGAACTCGACACCCATGCGAATGGCCTTCCGGTAAAGCCCCAGACCTTGGTCGTATTCATCGTCTGGAAATTTGCCGCCCTGTGCCTTTGTTCGCAGAGTGAAAATTATGGGCACGTCGGCGACAGATCGGAGAAGTGCAACTTGGTGAGCCACTGAATCTTCCGAGTAGTCTTGCAGTAAGTCTACCCGAAGCTCAACGGCATCTGCTCCAACAACAACGGCCGGTATCAGGGTCAGGGCCGAAGCAACTTCTGGTACCGTGAGCGAGACGAAGAAGCTGGGATCCTTTGCCAGCGCCCTCTTCGCCTGAGCCTGCTCTCCGCACAAGACATTGACGAAGCGCCGGAAGTCCAGCGGCGGGTCCTGCGTTGCCATTGTACCAGGCGGGTGAGGACTAAAGTACTCAAAGTTGCTGCATTCTTCGAAGAATGGCTTTCGGCGGTAGTACACATCTTCAATGTCCTCTCTGTATGCTGGTCTAGACTTGTCCTGGAGGAGATAGTCAACGACTTCCTTGGTGTTGCGATGGACCAGCAACACAGTTCCGCTGTTGTGGCAGTGACCAACGAGTAGTTTCCGAGCTTCGGGAGTCTCGACAATGCCACCACCGCACGAGAAAATGTGTCCGTAGCTCTGCTTCTCTAAGACATCACGCAGAAGATCCAGCTCATCTTTCCTGAAGCCGTCCCAGCCCCTGGAACCTCTGATCATCTCAGGAATTGTCATGCCAGCCCGTCGCTCCAGCTCCTCATCCAGATCAATGAATGGTCTCTTGAGCGTGTCGGCCATCCACCTGCCAGCAGTTGTCTTGCCCGCACCACGCATGCCGATGATGAAGACAGACTTGTCCTTACGATTTTTCGTAGAGTGTCCCGTCGACGTCGACTTGGGGTGCTGATCGACACCGTCAAGATCAACGTTGAAGGACTGAGACAAGGTGTCCCACCAGCCTGGCCATGTCTTGCCAGTACATTCCCTTTCGAGTATTGTGACGGGCTTGGGCGACACGGCTGAGAGAACACTGAAGCTCATGGCAACGCGGTGATCGTCGTAGCAGAATATGCTGTCTGTCGGTTCCTGCAAGCTTTGAACAGGACGCCCAATGATGATGATGCCGTCGTCAAACTCGTCCGTCTCAACGCCAAACTTCGCCAGCTGCTCGCGCATAGCTCCGATACGGTTGCATTCCTTAACTCGCTGGTTGGCAATGCCGCTGATCTTGGTGGTGCCTGAAGCTACAGCCGCGAGGACTGACGCCGTCAAGAATGCGTCTGTCATAGGCTCCATATCGACGTGCTCAATGGCTTTCAGGCTGCCGATAGGCGGTCCGGTGACCGTGGTGGAAGTGCCTGTCTGCTCGACTGTGCAGCCCATGGGCCTCAGCACCTCGATTGCGAATCGAGAATCGCCTTGAAGAGACTCTGAACCGATATTGGGCACAGTGCAGGTGGTGCCAGTGATGGCTGCAATGGCGAGGGGGTAGGTCGCGGAGCTGGCGTCGCTCTCAACCACATACTCTGAGGGGTTTTTGTATACGGCCTTCGGAATGTGGTACGTGTTGGGCTCTTCGGTCGACCTCGTCACGTCAACGCCAAAGGTACGCATCATAGCGATGGTCATGTCGATGTAGAACTGGGAAATCGGCTTTCCTCCGACGAGGCGCAGGGTAACCGGCTGCTTTGCGTATGGCGCAGCCATAAGAATGGACGAGACATACTGAGACGAGATGGTGGCAGCCAATTCAATGACCCCGCCCTCGAAGCCATCAGCGGCGTCCACCTGTAGAGGGAGACTCTTCTCCTGGCCAAGGTATTTGATCCCCAGACCGTTGGATCTGAGAGCATCAACCAGAGGTCCGATGGGACGGACCTTCATTCGGGTGTTCCCCGTGAGCACCGTCGAAGAAACGTCAGACGGGGCGCAAAGGCTAACCACAGTAGTCAAGAATCGAGACGCAGTGCCAGCGTTGCCCAAGTACAATGCCTGCTTGCTCGCACTGAGCTTGCCTCCCTTGCCTTGGACAGCCAGGACCTCCCCAGCTTCTTCCCAGGTGTAAGTCGCACCGCCCAGTTGGGCGATTGCCGAGAGCATGTATTCGGTATCATCGGAATGCAGCAGGTTCTTGATGCGGCAGGTTCCCTGGCCAAGAGCTGCAAGAACAAGTGCGCGGTTGGAGATGCTCTTGGAGCCGGGAGGCGTCACTGTACTGCTAAGAGACTTTGGTACACCAGGAATCACCTGCGTCGCCGGGGAGAGGACGACCCTGATTGCGCGGTCTTCGACAACGCTGGCCTTCTGTTCGTGCGTCTTTCCAATTGCCGAAAGAAGCACGATCTTCTTCTTGGCGCCGTCATTCTTCTTGTCAACGGCCATCTTCTCCAGCAACACGTCGACCGGGCACTTTTTACCTGCCGTCAAATTGATTACCTTCTTGTCGTGTACGGAAGTGGGCAGCTCGTAGCTCGCAATGCACTTGACAAGCCGGGCTACGGCACCAGGTCGAAGAACACCTAGATAGCGGGCCAATTCTGCCTCTTTGACCATGCCGATGGCAACTGCCTCTCCGTGCAAGAGCTGGGGCGTCAGGAGAGCCTCGTACGCATGACCAATGGAGTGTCCAAAGTTGAGCAGATTCCTCAAGCCGCCTTCTCTCTCGTCGCTGGACACTACCTGGGCCTTGACGCGGGCTGAGCCAAGCACGATTCGCTTGAGGATGTGTCGAATAGGTAAGAGTCTCTGTGAGGGCTCACCCTGGGACTTGACGGCAGCCAGGATGGCGGGGGCGTTGGATTCGAGAGTCGTGAACTCGTTCTCATCCCAGATCGCAGCCGTCTTGACTACCTCTGCCATGCCATTGATGAATTCTCGCGCCGGCAGCGTCTCGAGAAATGTCAGGTCAATGTAAATGCGGAAGGGCTGCCAGAAGGCCCCTATGAGATTCTTGCCCATTGGGGTATCGATTGCTGTCTTGCCGCCAATAGATGAGTCAACCATGGACAACAGAGTGGTAGGCACCTGGACGAAGCAAACACCTCGCATGAAGGTGGCTGCAACGTAGCCGATCATGTCACCAATGACGCCGCCGCCGAGGGCAATGATGACGGTATCCCGTGTGCATTTCTGCGACAGCATCCAGTCCTCGATGCTGGCCTTGGTATGGCGGCTTTTGGATACTTCGCCGGGCGGGATGGCGTAGGTGAGGAGTCTTGTCGATGCGGGCGCAGCTGCATTAAAGACATTCTGGAACGGGGGAACGTATGTGTCGTAAAGGTTCGTGTCGGTGATAAGAACGTATGTTGATGTCTTGAGATTCTCTAGGAGATCGTGAGTCACGAAGTCGAGCCAAATGCCGTGGTCAACAACGATGTCGTCTTTGCCCAGGATCGAGATCCGGGTCGGTCCTGAGCCCGAGCCTGAGCCATTGGCCAATCTCATGATCGATGGCGGATTTAGAAGGGATGTCTGTGTGGTTCGGCAGGACTATGACGCATTGAATTGATGTTGGGCGTCGATTTCTATGTGTGTGCTTGTGCAGGTGTGACTCTGAGCGATTCTCGGCGCGAGAATCGGGTTTTCTTTCTCTGGGGGAAGGTCAATTGAGAGGGGGAGGGGTACGAAGGCCTAGGAGGGACGTGCACAGGCCTATACCGGAGCTCAACATTGTGTGACTCTTGTCTTATATTTTTCCCTTATCGCGTTGTCAACCGTAGCTGCTTAATAAATAGGATACCCGCTAAGGGCCTCAGTAACGTAGCCCAGTCTAGCTGCAGCTAAATCAAGTATAGCCTGCTAGTAGACATATAGGTGAAGTGTGTCAAAAGTGGTGGCCTTAGGTTACACATGTGACATGGGAAGGGTGGAGACCAACTTGGAATGCGTTAAGTCCCTTAGGCAATGTCAGGTGCATTGATTGGATGGATTTTGTTGAAACAGAGGTATGCGCACAGAGGGCGCTGCGCCTGAAGGGCGCTGTGGAGGCGCCTAGAGGTTAGTTATATTTGGTCTGGTGCAGCCTGACTGCTTAGGTGAATATAGGAGTAATTGTTAAGGGCTTAGACCTAGGTAACAGGCTTTTCTAGTAGCCTTAGGTATCTAAGAAAGGGGTTCTAAAAGGCTTACTAAGCAGCCTAGCTATACTATAATAGTTATATATATAATATACTTAATATATATATAATAAGTATATAACCTTTATCCCTATTAGTTTTAATAATTAAGAGTCTTATACGCTTAGAAATTAACTAGAATAAGCTTAGTAAAGTAATTCCTATAAGCTTAATTAAGTAAGATATCTAATAATATAAAAATTACCTTAAAAACCTCCTCTAACTAAGAAGTCTAGTTTAAATAACTCTAGGTAAAAGCCTAAGCCTATAACTTATAAGAAGTAATTAACCTATAAAAAGTAAGTCTTATATATACTATAAGACTATTATAAGCCTTACTAAGTAACTAAAATACCTTAAGCTTTATAATTACCTTAAGTAATAGGCTATATACTTAGAATTAACTCTACTAACTACTTAAGGTAAAAAAGTATAGGCTATAATCCCTTTACTACTAGCTACTAGCCTAAGTATACTAGCTCTAGCTAATGTACCTAAAAGTATATATACTAGAGATATAAATAAGCTTTTAGTAAGTAACCTCTTATACTATAAGGAGTAATAAAGTAAGTATACTAAAGTACTTAAGGAGTATAAGATATATATACAGAAGTATACTTTACTATAGGACTAGTTTAGAGATACTATAAGCCTTAAGCTCTTAAAGTACTACTATAAGCTTAAAAAAGACCTTAATAAATAGGTAAAAGCACTTAAGATCTAGTCTTCTAAAGGCTTTAGAGAAAAGTAAATTAAAGCTTAAGTAGTATATAATAAAGTTATTAAAGAAGCTACTAATTAGAGCTTTTTAACTATAAAAGATATTAAGAAGTAGCTTCTTATATAGGAAGTAGCTCTCTATAATACTTAAGCTAATAGTATCCTTTATATAGAGTACTTATAGTTTTAGTTTAATAACCTTATAAAGGCGCTTTTACTAAGCTACCTTTCTCTATAAGTATTTACCTACCTTTAATACTAATAAGATACTACTAAGAATAGAGATCTCTTAATCTCTAAGGTAATAAAAGACTTATATAGGGTACTAGACCTTATAAAAAACGCCTTTAGTAAGTAAAAGGCTAGATATAGAGCTTTTAGCCTAACTAATATAGGAAACAATAATAATAATAACTATAATTATAACATAGGTAGTAGCTAAGGTTATAAGTATAGAGGCTACTAGTAGATATAATTATATAAGCTAAGCGTAACCTATAAGTAATCTACCTTATTATTAACTAAGGTAATAATTACTTTATATAAGTAAAGTATACTTCCTAAGCGTAAGAGGTCTAGTATAAGTATAGTAGAGATACTATCTCTAAAGTACTCTAGCTACTAGTTATACTAAGGTAAAAGCTACTATATAGCTAGCTACTAGTATACCCTACTTTATAGGCTTCTAAAAGGGTACTACCTTAATGCTATACTTAAGAAGATAATTAATATATATATTAAATATAAACCTAAGCTTATAGAGTAATTATAGAAAATATAGGCTAATAAAACTAATAATAACTAACTATATAGTAGATACTAAGGGTATATTAAACTAGCATACTTTTATACTACTAAAAGTAGGTATTACCTAGCTAGATTAGTAATACTTAATTTAGGCTTAACTATCTATATATTTAATAATACTACTTAGTTTAAGACGCTAAGAGTAGCCTCTATTAGTAATTTCCTTTAAGCTAACTTATAGTAATTACCTATTAATGTATATAGTATAGTAGAGATTAAGCTCTATAAGTATAGAGGTAGTATTATAAAGCTTACCTTATATAACGTTACCCTTTACCTTAGGCTTACTATAAACTTTGTAGCCTTTTAGAAGCTATACTAGTAAGGCTTTTAGTAGGATACTAACCCTAGTAATAATTACCTCTAATAGGTAGACTAGTCCTTTATAGCTTACCTTAGTAAGATTTACTACTAGTAGGTCCTTAACTATAGGCTATTTAAAGAGGAAGCTACTTTAGCTATAATAGTACTGCTTCCTACTGTAAGTATAGATAAAGCATGCTTACTATATAGGAGAAATTAATATATAATAGCTATATATAGGAAGCCTATCCTAGGTAACCTTATAACCTAGTACTAGAGACTTAGCTACCTAAGCTCTAAAGTACTTAAGTAACTTATAAATACAGTCTATAGAGTATACCTTAAGGGCTCTAGAGGCCTACCTATATACTTAATTAACTATAAAGCCTATATAAAGTTAAAAGCCTACTACCTTTCTAGGTAAGCTCTATAAGAATTAGCTTCTCTAGCTAAACTAGGTAACTACTTTATAGTTAACTTTTATAATCTTAAAGTTAGTTATATAGGGTATATATCTTATATAGTTATTTCTAACTGTAGTATAGGTTATATATAGGACTTTTACTTACGCTAAAGGACTACTAAGGTACTACTAACTATACTTATAGACTTCCTAACCTTTCTAGAAGTCTATTATAACTACTAGGTTAAAAGTGTAGAAACTAATAATAAGCTTATATACTACTCTAACGTTATTATTATACTTAAAGTATATAGGATTTAGCTTAAGGTTAGTATACTAAATATATAAGCCTAGAATAAAGCTACTAAGTGTATTACTATAGTTATTAAATAAAGGGTATATAGTATAGTAATTAATATATACCTCCTAGATATCCTCTAGCTAGAAGTATATATAGTATCTACCTACCTTTATAACTATATACTATAAGCCTTATAAGGCTAGAAAACCCTATACTAACTATAGTATAAATATTTCTAGGGAGATAATAAAGTACCTTATATATACCTAAACCTCTCTTACTTATATATATATAGTTATAAAGTAGACACCTAACTTTATAGGAATTAACATTAGCGCCTAGCCATATAAGCCTAGATTAGTTTTCTTATAGGCTATACCTCTAGTAACTCCTATTATATATAGAGTCTAATATAAGTAAGGTCTTTACTATATAAGACATTATTTTTAATAAGAACATTACTTTTAATAGTAATATTATAAAACTAACTAATAATATACATAAATCTACTTTATAGGAAATAGCTACTATAATTAAGTGTTTTATATACTAAGAAGAAAATAAATATAACTTTATATATATAGTAAATAAAGAAGTAGATAAAATTAAAGAGTATACTAAGTATACTAAAGGGGTAGAGAGCCTAGCCTTTTATAGCTATAAACCTTAAGGGGTAGTAAGCCTAACCCTTTATAGGTATAAAGTAATAATAGCTTATAGGTATAAAAGCTTAGTAGGTATACCTACTAGCCTCTATAGCTATAGAGACCTACCCTTATATACTAAAGTATAATTTACCTTAATAATACTACTAGTAATACTACTACTAAAGGTAACTTTCTTTACTATACTTATAGCTATACTAGGTATAAAGGGGTAAGAATAATCTTAACTACTTAAAGACCTTAAGACTTTAATTCCTATATAAAGGCTACTCTAAGAGTCCTTTAAGGCTATATTTCTTATAGGCTATATACACTAAAAACCTAAGGCTAAGTAAGAATAACTAGATAGCACTTATACCTTAATAGTATAGACTGATTACCTATTTCTATAGGTAAGTATAGATCTATAGTATATATAACTATTAGATCTAAAAGTATACTTAAGCTAAAGCTTAAATAAGGCTAGTATATAGCTTAATCTAAGTTAAGGGGGAGTAGGCTAGAAATAGGCTTATAGAGTATATAGCGCTATAGGTACCTACTAGAAGTAACTACCTCCCTTTCTAATATTATATAGTTAGCTAGTAAACTACCCCTTTAGAAATAAATTCTTAGAAGCTAAATAAAGCTACCTCTATAGCTATAAGATATTAAAGTTATAGAGGGAGGTTTCTAAGTGCTTTACTAGTAATAAATAGATTCTTAGATATATTTAGGTATACACTTATAAGCTTAATAAGTATAGGTACTTTATAAGGATAAAGATAAGGCTTATAATATATAGTAACTAATAAGTAAAAGATATATAAGATAAATATACTATAATGCTAGTAAGTATATTATTCTATATACTAATAGCTTTAGCTACTTAGTTTAATTTAAACTTACTCTAATATAATATAGTAAATACTTTTATCTAAACTAATATTAATTAGGAGATTTATATAGAGCTTCCCTTAGGCTACTAAAAGAAAGGTATAATTATACACTTATAGAAAGCCCTCTATAGGTTACATTAATTACCCCTACTCTAGTAAAAGCACTTTAAGAAAGGCTTAATTAAATAAGGATTTAAACGTATTATAGGAGAGGATTACTATTAGTCAAAGGATAAGGTAACCTTTTTCTTCTATATTAATAACTATATACTAGTATTTCTAGATAACTATAAGCCTATAGTAATATATAAGATAAGCTCCTTTTAAGTAAAATACTACCTTAAGGGTAACTAGGAGCTCTAATAGTTCCTAAGCCTTAAGATTTTATATAATTAGAAAATATACTACCTTTAGGTCTTATAAGCTATATATATAGAGAAGGCTGTAAAGCTACTTCCTATATATATAGACTTATTAAAAGATAAAGTCTATAAGTATACGCTTATAGTAAAAGCTAAGCTACTCCTATACATAAGAAATATATACCTAGGTAATATAACCTTATACTAATAGAAGGTTAGTATAATCCTTTATACTACTATAATAATATATCTAGATATTACTTTTATAGCTAGTAAGCTTATAAGATTTAATTAGAACTTAGGTAATACCTACTAGAAAGTAGTAGACTATATATTATAATACCTTTATAAGATATAATACCTCTACCTTTACTATAATACTAAGCTTAGTAGTATAGATAATATACTTAAAGTAGTATCTAATATAAGCTTTATAGATTACTTAGTTAATTAGAAAAGCTTATAGGCTTTTATAATAAAGCTTTTTAGAGGTATAGTTACTTAGTATACTAATAAGTAGGATACTATTACTACTTTAACTACTAAGGCTAAGCTATTAGCCCTTTTATAAGCTACTAAAGAAGCTATTCTTATAAGCTAATTAGTTATATAACTTTAAGTTTAATTACTTTTTAGAAAGGTATATATAGTAGTATTTACTATAGGTATACTTTAGTAGCTCCTAAGAATAAGGATTTAGTATAATAATATCTAGATAGTTAGCCTAGTAATAAAGGAGCTCTTAAAGCTCTAAATAAAACTATACTATATTAATATTTATACTTACTAGCTATATTAAGAAGTTACTAAGGAGTATATCAATGTCTTATATACCCTATTAGCTAAGCTTATAGTAGATAGTCTTATAAAGGCTCTTAATAGCCTAAAGTATAAGACTTTCCTTTAGTAGTTTAATATAACTAATAAATAAGATAGAGGTTCTTAAGTATAACTATAAGAAGGAGCTTACTAAGGATAAATAAAGTATACCTAGAAGTATTAATAGTAAAGGATAATATATAGGCTGTAGAGGAGACTTATAATCTCTTATACGCTTAAGCGCCCTATATATACTTATAAGGGTAGGAAAGGATATTTACAGTATGTAGGCGCTCTACCTATTATAATAATAGGTTATAAGGGCTAGTAAAAAGCCCTTCCCTAAAGGGGTATATAAAAATAGAGGGATATATATAGAGGGCGCTACGCCTAAAGGGTGCTATAGAGGTATCTAGAGGTTAGTTATATTTAGTCTAGTATAGCCTAACTGCTTAGGTAAATATAGGAGTAATTATTATAGGCTTAGACCTAGGTTATAGGCTTTTCTAGTAGCCTTAGGTACCTAAGAAAGGGGTTCTAAAAGGCTTACTAAGTAGCCTAGCTATTCTATAATAGTTACATATATAACACACTTAATATACATATAATTAACGTATAACCTTTATCCCTATTAGTTTTAATAGATTTCCCTACCTAATATTAGAAGTTTTTATATTAGCTGTATATTAACTAAGGAGGAAAACATAGGGGTTAGTTTCAAGATTTTGCTCCTATATATATATAAGTTAGTATATATTAATTATATTATATTAAATATAATAATTAATAGTCTAATATATACTTCTAAGTAGCTATAAAAGGAAGCTATTATTCTAAAATAAATGTATTATTTATAAGACAAACCTACTACCTATAATATAAATACTACCCTAATGAGGTTAATACATCTACTAAAATGAAGAAGATTAACCTCTAAAGCCTAGATAACTAATGCCTCTAGTTAAGTTAATTCTAATTAAACGCTATTATTACTAGCCTATAGAAATACTTTAATCTAGTAAAGGCTAGGACTTACCTAGACTTTATAGCTAAAATTATAGCTACCCTAGAGCTACCTCTAGTTAGCTAGTATAACTCTACTATCTAGGATAACCTATCTCTCTAAGATCTATAAAGCCTCTAAAGCCTCTTAATATAGTCTACTTTAGCTAATATAGCCTCTAGTAAATTTAGTAGATTTAGTATACTAAGTAGAATAGATACTCTAGATATATCTAGCCCTCTAGCTTAGCTCTAAAAGGCTTAAACTATAGTAGAGCTTAATACTATAGACTTAGCTATATACACTAAGCTATTATTAGTATATAAAACTTAGTAGAAGATTAATAATACGTATATAAAAAAGGTCTCTTACTTATTAATAATTATCTAAACTACTATTAATCTTAAGTATCTCTAAGCCTACTACCTAAGAGATTAAGACCTTAGCTAATAGATAGATAATAACCTTAACGCTAGGCTAGGTATAGATAGCTATTACTGTATAAAGAAAGTAAGGGATAAATGTTAAGTAGTCTAAGACATCCTTAATTATAAGAAAATATCTAGAAAACATATCTATAACTAAGTTATATACTAAGATCTTACCTATCTTAAGACAATTAAGATTAGCTAGCTAAAGCCTACCTAACTAGATATATAGTTCTCTAACTTTTATAATAAGTTATAAGATAGTATACTAAGTCCTTAGATTATAGCTTATAGAGAATCGTTTTTAATATATTGCTATATAAGGTAGAGGACCTCACACTATACTAGATATATAGTACTAATCTAATCTATATATATAAGGGGGAAAACCTATTCTTCTTTAGGAGAAAACCTCCTTATATTATTATGCAGTATAGTAGCTTGTTTTTGTCTAACTAAATACATAATATTTATACTGTGCGTTAACTTAATACGTTGTTAGGTTGCACTGTTGTCAGGGCCCTATTATGTATGTAGGGCCTAGGGCTCCATTTTCAGTGGGTACCTAGTGACTAATCAGACCACTGCAAAAGGCTGTTCTTGCGGTCGGAATCGAACTAACCGTCTGTCGCTTAAAAGCATAGACGCTGCTAGACGCACACTATTGCGTCACGCAGGATTATAGCTTATAAGGCTACTAATATACTACTAGCTATATAAGACCTTATTAATTAGAGGAAGGTTATAAAAGATATGTTTATTAACTTTAAGAAGATACTAGAAATAATAAAGGCTAAGTATAAAGCCTTTATTACTAATATAGCTATACTAGAGAAAACTAATAAGCTAGGGCTTAATTATAAGTCTAGACCTAATTATAACCTCTTAGTCTAACCCTAAGGTAGTTACTATAGCTATAGCTAAGAGAATAACTATAGTAGTAGTAGTAGTAGTAGTAGTAAGTAGTACCTAAAATAACTAAGTAATAGTAATTAAAATACCTTAAGGTAATATTACTAATACCTTATATATAGGGATAATAGGTATAGCCTTAAGGACTATTATCTAGTATTTAAGTACCTTTAACCCTTATAGTAGACTATAGAATACTACTCTATTAATATTAATATAGTAAGTTAATATATTAGCCTTAATAGTAAGCTAGGGGAAAAGGTATATAAGATGAAGGTAAAGTAGAATTAACTAGGCTATTATAGGGGACTAGCTCTTATAATATTACTGTATATCCTTTAAGACTCTATCCTACTTAATTTAGGCTCCTCTAATTATATCTTTAATAGAATAAGGTAGTTTTAGACGCTTATAGTAGTCCCTATTAGTAACTATTCATAGTTAAGGACTAACCTTATCTTTATTAACAGTACTAGGATAGTAAAAGTTATAATTAAAGGTAAAGATAGTATAAAGTTAATCTAACTATAAGATACCTTATGTATTAAAAGCTTTATATTTAATCTTATGTTATCTATATAAAGTTAAAGAAATATAGCGTGTAGTAGGACTAAAGCCTAGGAAATAACTACCTCTACTACTATAATAGAAAGTATATTAGTAAGATTAGTAAGACCTATAGGCAGTAGGTTATTTAGTACTACCCTCTTAATAAAGCTACTCTTACTAGTTATTAGCCTTCTTAAGTTAATAATATACTTAATGAAGGTAAGCTATCTAACTAAATAGACCTTACACCTAATTAGATAGACGTTAATTAACTAGAACTCTAGAAACTACTTAATAGCCCTCCTCTAATTAGAGGCTACTATAGGTATACTTTATATACCTACTACTATCTAATATATAGTAGTCTATAACTATAGTACCTTTAGCTTAGTTATCTAGGATCTAAGGTACTCTAGCAGCTAACTAATACAGCCTATAGAGTCTAGATCTCTAGAAGTTATGTAGCTAGAGACTAGTATATTTATATAAAGAACTACAACACCTATACCCTAGGTAAAATAAAGTATAAGATTAGGTAAGCTATATAAGAGGTAGGAATTAATATCTAGCCTAGTAACTACCTTATAATGAATTTCTCTAACTTTAAATAAGGATATACTAGGCATATGTCTATAATAGTTATTATTAATTAAGCTTTAGGTTTTATATAACACTTTTACCTATAGGACTAATAATTAGACTTAATAGCAATAGTAGTAAGTAACTTTATTATATTACTTAGTAATAGGTATAAGATTAAGGTTTAGTTTATTAAAACTAATAATAAGCTCTTATAGTACTTAAGAGTAGTTACCTTCCTTATATTAAAAGGAATTATTATTAATCTATTAGCCCTAAATATCTAGGCTTAAAATAGAGTAGTAGAAAGAGTTACTACTATAATTAAGTAAAAGGTAAGATACCTTTATTTCTATATAAAGCTCCTAGAGGTATTATAGCCTAAGATTCTACTTACTGTAAGATACCTCTATAGTAGGACCCTATATAGCTTAGGAGTAGAAATCGCTATATAAGGTATTTTATACCTTTATCTAGTAAAGTAGTAAAAATATTTACCTTATAATACCTAACCTATTATACCTTTAAGCCTATAGGTATAAGGCTTTTATAATAATAATAGATACCTAGCTTATATAAAAGAGACTTTAGAAACTTACTCTACATATATAGCTAGGCTACTTAGTTCAGTATACGTTAAGTAACTTATATTAGATGTAGTATTTAATTCAAAATAAGGTCTTTACTATAAGACATATAGTCTTTAATAAGAAATTGAATAGTAATATAGAATAGGTAGCTAAGGATTTTTACTAACTAGATCTTAAGGCTATCTAAAGGTAAATTAAGGAGTTAATTGCTTAGACCAAGATATTATATCTACTTAAATAAGATATTAATAAGGAAGTAGAGAAGATTATTAATATCCCTAATAACCCCTAGCCTAATTAAAGTTAAAGTAAAGTACCTTAGTATAGATAGGCGAGATTTAAACTACTCTTTACTCCTCCTCTATCTCTACTATTATTATTCTTTATATTTATAAGAGATATTAATATAGGGGGTAATAATAATAAAAATATTAAGATCTTTATAACTATACTAGATAAGAGAGTCTTTTAAAGTAGTATTTCTTATAGGGATAACTATAAGACTATATTAGTATAAGAAAGATGACCTAAATCTAAGTCTTATAGGCTAGCTAGCTAAGATAATAAATAATAAAGGTAGATATATTAATAATACTAGCTTCTAAGATTAAGACCTAAGGGGGTTAGATTACTTACCTAATTAGGGTTAGTTAGGTAGGAGAGCATAAGCCTTTAAGGATATACTAAGTACCTATTAGAAGTATCTAGATCTACTCCTATCTTATAGTAAGCTATATAGTTATATATATAAAGAACACTTTAAAGAAGTAAAAGAAGTTATCTATAAAGTTATAAGATTACTAATTTATAGTATAAAGTTAGTTATAGTAAAGTAGTAGGTTATAAGGCTTTAGGATACTACTAGGTATATATCTATAAGCTAGATAAGTATAGTAGGCTTATAAAGTTATAGGTAAGACTAGTTATTTAAAGTAACTAATAAGAAAAAGACCCTTAAGATATATATATAGCTATACTTATAGGTAGATTATTTAAGACTACAATTATAATTACTATTAGATTTAACCTTAAGCTACTTTAATATAATATAGTTAATAGCTTTATCTATACCTTAATTAATAAGATTATATATATAGAGATACTACTTAGATATTTTAAAGATAGTATAGTACTATAGCTCTAGAAAGTACTATATAGACTTTACTATAAGAGTATAGCTAAAGGCTGTAACTAGGAAAGGTTTAAGATAAAAAGGTAGGTATAGGTTTATTACTAGACTTTTGCTTAAAGATTCTAACTATATTAAAAATCTTCCTTTTATCTAAGGAAAGGGGCTGCTAGGCCTAGAAATAGCTAAGAGGTTTAGAGGATAACAAACAGAGCCTGTGTGTAACCTACTCTCGTTCTTATTCGCTAATAGGCCTCTAGACCTTTAGTGAATTAGAATGTATAGTAGATTAACTCCTTACAATTACCTCCCTCTCCCTAAGCCTTAGTCCCTTAAGGCTATATATTAGACTAAGGTTATTCTATATATCCTTATATATTAATATCTATAAAGCTATTTAGCCTTTATAAGTATCTATTTCTTTATTAGTAGGTATTTACCTTTATATTACTATAACTGTTCTCTTTATCTAGATAGACTCCTTATATTCTTAATACTTAATTAATATCTTTATTATTATAAAGTTTTTATTATTCTTATACGTTTTTTATATATATGCTTTTTTATTATAATAGTTATATCCCTCCTCCCTATATAATAGTCCTCTAAGCAGTTATTATATAGGGTTTATTATAATAAATACTCTACTTTACCTTATATATCCTATCCTATTAGTTATGCTACTAAGAAAACTTTTCTTCTTTCTTTTCTTAACCTCTTTAGCTTCTTTTTACATACTATTTATTAATTAACTATTTTTCTTATTTCCTAATCCCCTTTTTCTATTATTATAAAGATAATTTCATTATTACTAACCTTTTGCTAAGCCCCTACTATTATAAGCGTTATTCTTTATATTATAAATATTATTAAGGTAGAATATAATAATAACTAAGGCTTTAATAGTATTATTAGTAAAGGCTTACTATATATTAGTTACTTAAGTTATCTAAAGTATAATATCCTTAAGTTAACTTATTATATAGGTAACTATATTACTTATTATATTACCTATAATATTAAGTATAAGAAGTATTCTACTATAAGTATTGATTAATTATTTATTAATTATTTATTAATACTAATTAATATCTAGGTTCCTTATAAGCTCTAGGGAGCTACCTAAAAGACCTAGAATATATTTATAGTCTATTATAAGTAGGAGTCTACTAGTAAGCTATTACTAAAGGAGCGCTAGTATATTTACTAGGCTTTTAATTATCTTATAGCCTCCTAGGTTAAGGTAGCTACTTATATTACTAATCTAATAGTTAGTAGAAATAAGACTATAATAAAGTATATAATACTCTAAGAGCTTTCTTCTAATAGAGAGTATTTAAGTGTTCTAGCTCTAATTAACATAAGTTATCTCCTTACTATTACTAAACATTTACTATTAATATTCTTAGGCTAGTATTCTTATAGATAAGGATAATATTATAAAGTATCTTACTTTAGTCTAGCTACCCTATCTTCTTAATAATAGTTAGGTAATTACTCTATAATTAAATCTAAAGTTCTTTTAAAAGGATTATTACCTTAATTACTATCTTAGAGACTAAGAGAAAGATATAGTTAAGTTTAATAAGTAGCTAGCCTTTTATATAGCCCTTACTAAGTATATAGGTAATCCTATTCCTATTTATATTATTACTATTACTAGTACTACTCTTATTACCTATAAGGCTAATATAGTTACTCCTTAGAAGAGAGCTACTTAATCTACTAAGAAAGGTATTATATTATTAAAGCATTACTAAGAGAGGACTAAGTCTCCTACTAAAAGAACTACTTATTACTAAAAGAAAGATATTAATACTATTATTATTAATTCTAATAGTAATAGTATTATTTATAATAAGCTAGAGGCTAAGGATATAAGTAGCTTAGATAATAGCTTTAATAATTATAGTAGTTTATCTAAGGGTAGTAATTCTAATAATAGTACTAGTAGTAGTTTAGTAAGTAGTTACTATAATATATAGGGTCTTCTAGATCCTTAGGGTAGCCTCCCCCCTTATTATAAGGATAATCTTCTTCCTTACTGTAGGAGTACTCCTTAAGCTAAGAGTTTTATACTCCCCTACCTTATGCTTCCCCTACCCTTAGTAGTAGTTATCTAGTTTTTAATCTACTAAATCTTACTAATATTATTAACTTTTTACTAATTCCTTACTAAGAGGGTATTCTTCCTCTACCTCCTAAAAGAATGCCTCTACCTCCTCCTTCTCCTTCTAAGGTCTTAAGTACCTCTAACTAACTTTAGGACCTATACCCCTATAGTATTAAGCTTATATAGCATTAGGGTAGTAGTATATTACTTACCTAAGTTTATAATACTTACTAATTAATTACTAAGAATATAGTAGTATATACTAAACCTTATAAGTAGTATATTAATCCTACTAACTAGGTCTCTAGTATATCTTATAGGCTTTATTAGGAGCTTAAGGAGTACCTTAAGCTTAAGGCTTTAGTAAAGAAAGAGATATAGGATCTTAATATTATATTCTATAATTTTAATAATAATAAAGAGGATAAGCTTACTTAAGCTTTAGTAATAGTTTACTAATAGGTTTACTTTTATTTCTTATTTTTATAGTAGTCCTAGCTAAATATATAATAATAGGTTTATAGTAATAGGTTACTAAGGGTTTAAATCCTTATATAGTTTATTTAGTATTCTAGCCCCTTACTCTTATAGTTATTATTTTTTACTTATAGCTTAGTAATAACTTATATAGATAGAATTAGATATTATCCTATTTTTTATAGTCTTTCTTTACCTATACCTAGTAGCTTCTAAGCTTCCTATATATATTCTCTAAGTATTATATAGGTTTTTAAGTATTATACTCTACTAGCTAACCTACCTACTTAACTAAATACCTTAGGTCTTTACCTTCCCCTTAATAGGCTATAATATCCTCTACTTCCTATTCCTCTAGCTTATCCTCTAACTTTAGGAGATTTACTAAGTTATTATTAACTGCTTAGTAAGATATCTATAGTTTAATAAAGGTAACTAAGAAGATATTATATATCCTTTAGTACTACTCTAGAAGGTAGACCCTATAGGCTTATATCCTAATTCTCTCTATAATTATAACCTAAATAAATCTTAGTATAAGCTTCCTATTCTTAAATCTAAAGTTCTTTATTAATAGTCTAATAATCTCTCTATAATAGTACTCTTTTAGCTAGTACCTTTAGTTATAGTACTTTACCTAAGATTTAGTAGTAGTATACTAATATATTAATACTCTTTCTTAGACTGCTTTAGTATACTTTAGTCTTTCTACTATACTAGTAATAGTAATATAGTTACTTAAAGGTATATATTCTATATATCTTAGGTAATAGCTATATAAAGCTATTATTAGTAAGTAGCTAGTTATAAAGTAATAACTATTATTATAGGTAAACTTAGCTTTACCTAGCTATACTACCTATCTTATTAATAAACTATTAGTATATATATAGAAGTACTTTTCTAAAGTCTAGTATACTCTTTTAGTTAGACTATCTATCTATAGGTAGTATACTATTAATAGTTAGTATCTAATTACCTATTCTCTAGTAAATTCCTCCTAGAACTTACTTATAAATAGCTTATCCCTATTACTAATAATACCTTCTAGTATACTAAAGTAATATTTAATTTCCTTATAGAAGATCTATACTAGTTAGGTAGTATTAAGGGTTTTTATTACTAAGATAAATATTATAAACTTAGTTATCTAATATATAATAACTAAAATATAGTTATATTTAGTACTATTATTATAAAGGCTTAGTAAGAGCCTTATAATAAAATCTATTAAGATCTCCTAAAATAGGTATAATAGTATAAGAAGTAATTATAGCTAGCTATATAGTTTATACTAAGGGATTCTAACTCCCTAGCACTACTAGTAGCTTTAGATATAGTCTTAGACTAACTTCTTAATATTTTCTTAATAAAACTTCCTACTAATTAAGTCTAATATTTTTATAGAGCCTATATAGCCTAATCTTAGGTTATTATAGTATTACTAAAGGATCTTTATCTTAAGTATTAGTGTTTTAAGGATAATAAGTTATTCTTTAAAGAATAGAGTGCCTTATTTATTAAGGGTGTAATTTTTTATATTTCTAGCTGTACTCTAAACCCTTACTATTTAGGTCTAGTAGAATTTATCTTTAGCCTGCAGTCTATAGACTATATCCTCTAGAGTGTTAAGAGGCTAGATACTTAATACTATTTTACCTTTTATAAGTTGCTTTATAACTAGATATAAGATACATTACTCTAGAATAATAACCCTAGCTCTATCTAGCTCCTTAGTGTCTTTAGACTGCTGTTAGTAAGTAGTTACTAACTTCCTACTTACTTATTATTAAGTTATAATAGCTATAATTATTATATAGTTATTAGTATACCTTATAGTATACTACTAATATAAGGGTAAAGAGCCTATATCTTCTAATAGGGTTTTTTCTTTATTATTAAGTACTTAAAGTAAAGTATATACTATATTAATATATATACTTATAACTTTATTATTACTCTTAATATTTATAATCTATTAGTAAATATCCTCTAGTAGTTTACTAATAAGATTTAGTTTCTATATAAAGGTTAGAAGAATATCTATATAAGGTATATCTCCTTCTATATAGTCTAGCCTCCTAGATAGACTATTAGCTAGGTTAGTTTTGCTTAGTTAGTGCTTAAGATTAAAGTTAAATATAGAGAGTTTATAGACCTATCTAGTAAGCCTCCCTTAGAGATCTTTTGCTAGGGAGCTAATAACTCCTTTAAGTACTTAGTAGTCTATAAGGATAGTAAATTTATCTAAGAGCCTTAGAAGGTAGTAGGCCTAATATTTAAGGCCCTTAATAATAGTAATAAGTTCTTATTACTTAGTATACTATCTCTTCTTAGTGTCTATAAGTTTCTATAACTAGTAGGTAATAGAATACTATTACCCTTTAGTTAGTTATAATAGGATAGCACTAACTACCTTACTAGAGGTATCTATCTCTACTATTATCTTTCTTAATAGGTTCTAATATATTAAAATTATTACTAAGTAGAAAGCCTCCTTAAGCTTATTAAAAGCTTTATTAGCTTCCTCTAGCTAAGTACATAAGCTACTTTTCTTTTTAGTATTATTACTTTTTAAGAGCTCTATTATTAGTATTATAATTACTAAGTACTTAGTAATAAACTTCTAGTAGAAGTTATAGAATCCTAGAAATATTTAAAGGTCTTTAATTAATACTAGCGTTAGCTATTTAGTAATAGCCTTAATATAAGACTTATCTATCTTAATGCTATTCTTTATAATAATATATCTAAGAAATTTAATTTCTTCTTTATAGAATTTATACTTTAATAGTTTTATATATAGCTAAAATTACTATAATTATTAGATAACTACCCTTAAGTCCTTAGTATACTACTCCTTTATCTTAGAGTAAATTATAATATTATCTAGGTATATAATATAGTAGATATCTAATAGGCTAGTAAGCGCTTAGTAAATATATACCTAAAAAGTAGCTAGTGTATTTATTAATCTAAATAGTATAACTATATATTTAAAGTACCTATAATATATTTAGAATGCTATCTTCTATCTATCCTCTTTCTTAATATAGATATAGTAGTAGGCTTCCTTTAGATTAATCTTTAAAATAAACTTAGCTCTACTTAGCTTATCTAACAGCTTACTAATTAGTAGGAGAGGATAATAGTTTTTAATAGTAACCCTATTAAAGCCTTAATAATTAATATAGAGCCTTAATAAACTATCTTTCTTTAGAATAAATAGAATAAGTACCCTAGCCTTACTAATAGAGGGTTAGATATATTTAGTAGCCTTTATTTCCTTAATATAATCTTAGAGCTTATTAAGCTACTACTTATTTAGAGGGTATAGTAGAAGAAAGGGGGGTTTCTCTCTAGGGACTAAGTTAATAGAATATTCTACCCTAGCAATCTCTAGGAGACTCTTTACTAATACCTTATTAAATGTATTTACTATATCTTTAAGTTCTTTTAGTAAGAAGACCTCCTCTACCTTCTTTATATACTATAGCTTAATATTAATAATCCTATTACCTAAGATATAGAGGATATAAGCCTTCTAGCTATTTTTAATAATCTCTTAGGTAAACGCTATAGGCTTAGTAATAGAGATCTATTTATAGCTTTATATACTTAAAGTAGTATCTATAATAATACCTTCTTAGCTTATAGATTATCTACTTAATAGAAGGTTAGATATTCCTTTTAGTTTTAGTAACTTAATAAATAGTTACTAAATCTTCTATAAATAATCTTAGGAATTAAGAAAGAAGAATGTTAGCTAGTAGGCTTAGGCTTTCTTAAAGATTTTACTATTAAAGGATTTAAGTAGTAGTATATCTACTATAGTATATTTTAAGCTTAAGTATAATACTAGTCCTAAGCTAATAATATCTACCTATAAATATATATCTATATTAATATCTATAATCTACTTATTATACCCTTAGAGAGTAATTACTTTACCTTTTATAATAGTCCTAATAGGAACTTAGTCTTTTAGTATATTTAGGGTAGGCTTCCCCTCTACACCTATTTATTTTCTAATAAGTTAAGTTCTTAGACCTATAAGTAGGTTTATACTACCTAGACCTTTACCCTTAGGTAACCTAATTATAGACTAGTTAGTATAGTATTAGCGTCTAACTTATTTTATAACTAGAAGTATTAAGACTTTATATACCCTATCTTTCTATATTAGAAGTACTTTATTAGCTTTATACTAGAGGTTACTTTTAAGGGAAATTCCTACTTTTAATATAATAGGTCCTTTAAATCCCTAGGGGTATCCTAGAATAAGGGCCTTATAGGGTTAGGCTTTTACGCTCTATAGAATAGGGATAGTCTAGAGGATAATATAGTAGGTAGAGCTCCTCTCTTTCAGCTATCTTTCTATAACTAGTTACTACCTTATTAGTCCTTAATAGACTATAGGTGTTTTACCTCTTAGACTATATACTAAACTTTCTTAATAGGGACTTTCTAGTAGACTATCTTATCCTATAGGGATATTAGTAGCCTAAAGAAGAAGTAGTATACTTTAGTCTTAGAGTTATAGAGGTTCTCTATACTAATATTCTAATAGATTACTAACTATTTAGTAAAAAACTAGCTAGGAGTCTATCCTTCCTATTAATACTTCTACCTAAGCTCTTAATAGTAGTCCCTTTCTTAAGTATCTTAGTTAAAGTACTATTAGTAAATAAACGTTAAGAATAAGTCCTAGGTTAGTAAGTCCTTAAGACTATATTTATAGTTTCTCTACTATATCTATAGTAATAGAGATAGCTTAGATAAAGCTTATTTAACTTATTACTCTATAGTACTACTTATATAAAGGTAATTTCCTACCTTAATAGTAATAATCTAGTCTGCTAACTAAGCATTAGTTACTTCTTCCTTAATAACCTTATAATTATAGGTTAGAGGTTTCTTATAGTCCTACTAGGGTAGTCTCTATAATAAGTAGTTAATAAGCTTCTAGAGAAGTATATCCTAGGACTTATAGTTATGTCTACGCTACTTATAGTCTTCTATAGCCTTATCTATTATAAGCTATATAGCTATTTATATTATATGTATTATGCTTATAGTAGGCCTAATATTATCCTCTAGCTTTATACCTATACTATTCTATACTTAGGGAGATATTAGTAAGTAATCTCTTAAGAACGCTATATCTATATCTTCTAGTTAGTCTAGAGCTGTTTTAGCTAGAGTATAGTATAATAGCCCTTACGTTAATCTAACTAATTTAATAGATTCCTTACGTTAATAGCATAGTATAGGTAATAGCTTATACCTTACTTAGTAGTAGTATTAGTAGGGGTCCCTAATTATAGAGGATTATAACTTATCTATACTAAAGGCCTTTTAGTAGTAGTTTGCTAATCTATTAGTATCTTAAGTAAAGTTATTATTCCTATCTATTTTAAACTAGCGCTAGTTACTCTATAGAGATAGAAGTAAAAGAATTATAAGAGTATAGCTAAAACCTATAACTAAGAAAGGTTTAAGATAAAAAGGTAGGTATAGGTTTATTACTAGACTTTTGCTTAAAGATTCTAACTATATTAAGAATCTTCCTTTTATCTAAGGAAAGGGGCTACTAGGCCTAGAAATAGCTAACAGGTTTAGAGGATAACAAACAGAGCCTATGCGTAACCTACTCTCATTCTTATTTGCTGATAGGCCTCTAGACCTTCAGTGAATTAGAACGTATAGTAGATTAACTCCTTATATTTACTAATCTCCTCTAATAGTAATGCTACCTTAAGAAAGGTCTAATAAGTTAAAGATTTATATAAGTTACTAGTAAAAACTACTACGAAGAAAAAGGTAGAGTTATCTTCTTTTTCTATATTAATAATTATATCCTTACCTTTTAAGACACTTATAGAGTAGCTACCTTATTAGAAATTTAATACCTTTAGTAGAAATACTACCTTAAAGGTAGTAAGCAGTTATAATACTTCCTAAGTATTAAGGTTATTTAAGACTATAAGAAAAAAAGGATTTAGTTATTATAAGCTATCTACTATAACAAGGTATTAAAGGTTATAGATAATAAAAATAGTAATAAAAAAAGGCTGCTAGTAACCCTAATAGTAATAGAGGAGTTACTCCCCTATAATAGAGAAGTATCCCCTTAGTTAATTATAAAGTACCTTAAGAAGATTAGTACTATCCTATATATAGCTATAATAACTAAGTCTAACGTTATATTTATAGTAGGAAGGCTAGCTAGATTTAATTAGAACCCTAGCCTAGCCTACTAAAGGGTAGTAAATAAAGTTTTATAATACCTTTACTCTACCTATTATATTTACCTTAAACATAGGGGTAGTAATGCTCTTAACGTTATATTAAATACTAGCTTTATAGATAACTTACTTAATTAGAAGAGCTCCTAAGCCTTTATAATAAAGCTATTTAGACGTATAATATTATAGAAGGCTAATAAGTAATTAACAGTTAAGTATTAATAATAGAGGTAGAGCTACTTACCCTTTTATAAGCTATGGAGGAATTAATTTTTATAAGTTACTTAATTACTACTCTATATGTCTAATTACCCAAGTCCTAAGGTAATAAGGTAATTATATAATAATTACTATTAAGGCTAATAATTATAATTTAGTGTAATATTAAGTAGACTATTAATCTAGTTAAAAATAAGCGAATTAGCCTATAAATAAAGCTTTACTATATTAATATTTATTACTACTAGCTATAGTAAGAAGTTAAGATTAGTATAATTAATATTATGTGTATACCTAAAGCAGAGATTATAGTAGACAGTCTTATAAAGGCTCTAACCCTATAACCTTTCTCTACCTTCTATAAGTAAAGAAATATAGTTAACTTATAAGTTTAATTAGAAGAAAACTACTAAAAAGAGCTCCTTAATAATAAATAGAACCTATACAACGTAATAACAAGGATTAATATATAGGGTATCTAAAATACTAGCCTATAACTAGCGTACATAGCCCTACCTTTAGTTAGGGGTAATACTAAGGATCTAGGAATATAACCCCTACCTTTATATATAATTTCTACTATAAATAGATAACTTCTTTAGTTACAAACTATATACTTATATTTATCTTAATTAGGGCTATAATACTATTTAAAACCTAACTATAAAACTTAACTCCTTTACTTATAATAATAAGCAAAAGGATAGCTAAAAGAATAATACTTAATTGTACTATTCTTTAAGGATAATTCTTATATATAGGATATAAAGGAATATATTAAATTTTATAGTAAGTAAAAGAGTAAGTAAAGTTAGTTAAGCGTATAATATAGCTTTACTAAGAAAAAAGGACCTTAATTAATAATTATCTAATAATCTAACCTAACCTATATAATATAATTAGTTAGTAGGTTTATTGAAGAACGCTGATTTAACTAGCGTAGAACCTGTTAGATCTAGCAGTTAAGATCAGTCACATAATGCAAAAAAAAACAGCAGTAAATAGCCTAATACAAGCACTATACCCTATTCTTATGCTGTTAACTTAGTATAGTAGCTTGTTTTAAAAAACATACTGTACTATAGGATTAGTGTAGTCTTTACTTAATGCTAGATTAACTTACTAGAAATGCCTTCACTATTAAGGTCTATACCTTTAAGGTCTATAGTAAGAACTCTAAACTATTAAGGTTAAACCTTAAGGAGCAGACTTTTTAGGTATATAGAGTTAGTAATAATAGAATCTCCTAGGATTCTCCTATTAACTATACCTATAACCTATAAAGCCTACAATCCAGACAAATCCTGCATAAAAACCTACTAAAGTAACTAAGTTAAATACTACTTAACTATAACTTTAATTAACTAAAGTAATCTCTTTAATATAGTCCCCCCTCCTAACTATAACCCCTTAGAGGTTATAAAGCAGTTTATAGTAGCTTTAATACATACTATTATTAAATAATATAGAGGTTAATTAATATATAGCATTATTACTATTAATGCCTATATAAACAATTATATAGTAATTAATATAGTAAGCATTAGGCTAGTGATTCTCCTTCTTAACAGCCTAGCAGCTAATATAGATTAGATTATTAAGATAAGGCAGGCCCTATAGCAGAGGCTCTCCTGCTTTATTAGCAGGATAGCTTAGAAGCAGAGGGATAGGGAAATAATTGCAGATATAAAGGAGCACTTAGGCTAGCTGCAGGCAGTAATCTACGCTATCTAGTAGGTATAGTAAAATTAAGAGATAGAAGTAGAGATATTATTAGAAGCTATACTGTTAGTTAGAAACTTAATATAATTATTATATTTAATACCTATTACTAAATCCTATAAATAAAATACGTTTATATAATGTATAGCCTAGAAGGGCTGTTAGTAAGTTTATAGATAACTACTATATATCTTTTTACCTTTACTAAGAATTAAACCCTAGAGCTTTAGGTTATAAGTTACTATCTTACTTACTATCTAATATATAAGGGGTAATACTACTATATTATCTACTCTAGCTTTAGTTATTAATAAATAGAGATAATTAAGTATATATAGTAAAGGAAGGGGGTAATTACAATTAATCTAGAAGGAGCTAATTATATTTTTATAGTAATTAGGTTAAATCTATAAATAGCTTTAACCTAAGGTAGTATGTTAAAAGTAGTAGCCTTAGGTTATATATATAACATAGGAAGGGTAGAGACTAACTTAGAATGCATTAAGTCCATTAGGTAATATTAGGTGCATTAATTAGATAGCTTTCTCGACCTAATATTAGAACTTTCTATATTAGCTGTATATTAACTAGGGAGGAAAACATAGGGGTTAATTTTAGGATTTTTCTCCTATATACATATAAGTCAATACACATTAATTACACTACATTAAATATAACAAAGTGTCTATTACAGTAGTAATTATTTATTTATACGCGTTAGCTAGTAGAAAAGAGGGGAAGATAATAAAGTATATATATTTTATAATAGAGTTAGATAGCCTATATTAGTATTAGCCTTATGAAGTTAATATCTACTTAGATAAGTAACTAGACGTCTTTAGCTATATAAATATACTTTATGTTATGTTTCTTATTAATATTTTAAAGTATTATAGCTTATAAATATATTTATTCTACTAGATTTATCTAGGTTAATAGAGTTCTAACTATATTCTAGAACCATTATAATAGATATATCTTGTATTTTAATCTTTATAATATTACTTTTATCTAGCTATCTATAAATACTATACTAGAGAAATACTTACTATACTAGTTATACCTTATTAGTAAATACTAAGTAGTATATAGCTACTAAAATAGTAGAAGTAACTATAATACGTTTTATTAAAGTAAACTAAATAAGTAACTACTTAGTAGTATAAGCTATCTACTTAGTATTTTATAGGTATTTATTACTTACTATAAGGTCATTATATAGACTTTTAGTTATAGCCTAGATAGCTTAGTATAATACCTAATATATCTCTATAGTCTAGATAAAACCCTTTCTACTATCTAATCTAGAGAAATAGCTTAGGTTAAATCTTATATCTCTATGCTTACCTTTATATTAGTTTCCTTTATAGTTATAGTTCTTAGCTATACTGTTACGCCTTTAGCCTTATAATAAGAGAGTTATATAGAAAATAATAATATCTCTATAATAGGTTCCTACTACTACTAATAGATCTACTACTTATACTACTAACAAGCTTATAAAAATAAATATAATATAAAAAAATACTATATTATTAATATTTAACCTTACCCTATATTAGCCTTTTATAATTTAGGTAATATAAGTATTCTAGGCCCTTCTAGGCTATACATTATATAAACATGTTTTATTTCTAGGATTTAGTAATAGGTATTAAGTATAATAATTACATTAAGTATCTAACTAGTAGTATAGTTTCTAATAATATCTTACTTCTATCCCTTAATTATACTACACCTACTAGATAGTATAGATTACTACCTATAGCTAGCCTAAGTACCCCTTTATGTTTGTAATTCTTTCCCTATCCCTCTACTTCTAGGCTATCCTACTAATAAAGTAGGAGAGCCTCTACTGTAGGGCCTGCCTTATCTTAATAATCTAATCTACATTAGCTGCTAGGCTGTTAAGAAGGAGAATTGTTAGCCTAACGCTTACTATGTTAATTACTATATAATTATCTATATAGGTATTAATAGTAATAATACTATAGATTAATTACCCTCTATATTAATAAATAATATAATATATTTAAGCTACTATAAATTAATTTATAACCTCTAAGGGGTTATAGTTAGGAGGTACTACTAGGTTAAAGGGGTTACTTAAGTTAATTAAAGTTATAGTTAAGTAGTATTTAACTTAGTTACTTTAATATAGGTTTTATATAGGATTTATTTATATTGTAGGCTTTATAGGTTATAGGTATAGTTAGTAGGAGAATCCTAGGAGATTCTATTGTTACTAACTCTATATACCTAAAAAGTCTACTCCTTAAGGTTTAACCTTAATAGTTTAGAGTTCTTAACCTTAGAGGTATAGACCTTAATAGTAAAGGTATTTCTAACTACACTAATCCTATAGTATAGTGTGTTTTTAAAACAAGCTACTATACTAAGTTAACAGCATAAGAATAGGGTATAGTACTTGTATTAGGCTATTTACTACTGTTTTTTCTTTTAGTATTATGTAACTAAGCTTAATGCTAGATCTAACAGGCTCTGCGCTTGTTAAATTAGCGTTCTTTAACATACTATATCCTTAACATAGTAGTCTTTAACTATAATAATAAGCTTTAAAAGCTTTAGAGGGGTACTATTACTTATAATAAGGAATACTATAAAGCTTATTTAGTAGTACTTTAGTAGGCTAAATACTCCTCTATAGAGCTATAGTTAAACGCTTAGATTATAGAGTACTAGCCTAATTAAGAATATAAAGTATTGTTTAGAGATAAGATTAAAGCACCTAAAGGATATAGCTTTAATAAGTTACTTAATACCTAATATATAAGAATTATATAGATACCCTGTAATATACTAGCTACTAACTACTTAAGGTATAATAAAACCTTAAAAACTATTATAAGAAAGTAGTATTAGCTATACTTTAGTAAGCTAGTTTAGAGACTTAAGCTTATTACTACCTAGTAGCTTTTTAGTACCTCTTTCTATCTATAGATAGATAGTAGTAGTAAGTAGTTAAATTAAGAAATCTAGGCTATCTTTTAAATAGTTATTTATTTTATATAGAATAACTAAGATAATTACCTACTAGTTATGTAGCTAGCGCTTGATAATAGGATAGTAACTATTATAGGGCTTAGTTCTTTCTTTTTAAACTATAGATTTTATATAAACTTATTCCTATTAGTAGATATAAAGCTAAAGAATAGCTAAGAGGTTACTACTACTACACTAGTATAGTACTAAAAGGATACTATCTAAATAGTCTAAATATTCTAAATAGTAATAAGAGTAGTAAAGTATAACTAAGAGAGGTTAGTAACCTACTACTAAATAAAGCCTTACTAAGAGATACTAAGAGAGGGATATAGTCTAACTATTACTAGTAAATATAACTATTCTAAGAAGCTTAACTAACTACATTATAAACATAAGGTTATAAGAGTTATTTCGCTAGATATACTAAGGGGGGTATATAAGGTTTTTAATATAGACTTACTCTATAGGGTACTTAGTAACCCCCTTCTTAGGTAGTAGCTAAATAACTTCTACTTACTACTAGTTACTTATATTAAAAATAAGCCTAAATAGGCTATAGAAAAGATCTTAGCTATAAGGGAGTATAGTAAAAATTAAGTATAGTAGGTATTAGTTAAACAGGTTAGATATAGTATACTTACTTAAGAACCCTTAAGTTAGGTTAAGGATATATAGGCTATAGAGGGCTATACATAGGCTACTAGAGGGGTGCTAAGGCTAAAGGGGGGGGGATACTGTTATAGGCTTTACTATAGATAATAAGTATAGGTAAAGCCTATATATAGAATAACCTTTTACTAACTATAGCCTACTTAGTAGGCTGTTAGTTACCCCCTAGAGAGTAGCTAGACTATAGATTCTTCTATCTCCCCTCTTTAGTATAGATATGTTTAATTAAGACGCCCCTATTATCAACTAAAAACAGCTATACCCCTTATATAAGGATAGTAATAACTTTTACTTAATAGCTATAAAAGAATACTATATCTAATACGCCTTTAATAAGGTAACTCTAAGTCTCTAGACTAAGTAGAGAAACTATATATTTATAATTATTAAAATAGATAAACTTACTTTATTAGTATAACGCTTGGCGCTTAGTCTTTACTACTAAGTAATTATAGGAAGTCTAGGTAAAGTAGAGCTATAAGAGTTATAATACCTCTATAAGTAAAGACTATATTAGTTTTTAAATAGACAAATAATATAATACTATTATAAAAACTAGGTAATAAGAAGTAATAAGAATATAGTTAACTAATAGATATTAACCTGTTAATTCTAGGATAATAGCTATATAGCAGCTATACAGTATAACTATTTCTAAGTTAGGCGTATAGCTCTACTTTACTAGTAGATTGCATTTATCTAGCTAGCCTACTATATATATAAGTATAGCTAGGCACCCTATAGCTTATAATTTTAGTTAGTACACTAGCTATAGTAATACATAAGTGATTGTTACAGTTTACCTTACTAAAATAAAAGACTATATATAATATTGTATAATTATAATAGATACTAATAGTAATTAGTAATTAGCCTCTACTACTTATATAATTAGCCTATAAAGTTATGAATTAATAGAGCAAATTCTATTGATTTAGTTCATTATAGTAAGAGTTAAATTATGCCTAAATTAAATTAGTCTTTAATTCTTTAAGTAATTAAATAAGTAAAGCTAACTAAGGTATCCTATTTATTAAGTAACTTCTTTAGCTTATATAAAAAGTTTCTACCCTACTTAACGTTTTATAACTAATCTTATTACCTACTTTCTCTTATAACTAACTACTTTAGTAGACTACCTACCCTAACTACCTTAACTACCTATTAAGACCTACTTACCTTCCCTACCTCTAAATAAGTTTACTTTCTCTAAGTTTATTATTTTAAAACTTTTAACTTTTTTATTTTCTACTCTCTGTGTTTTTATTACTACCTAATTATAGAACGCTAATTTAACTATTATCGGACTTATTAAATCTAGTACTTAAGATTAGTTATATAGTAAAAAGAAATAAAACTATAGTAAACAGTCTAATATAAGTCCTGTACCCTAATTTTATACTATTAACTTAGTATAGTAGCTTATTTTAAAATACACTATACTATATAATAAGTATAGTTAAAAACACCCTTACTATAAAGGTCTATAATCTAAGGTTAAGAACTCTAAGCTATCAAGGTTAAACCTTAAAGAGTAAAGTTTTTAGGTATATAGATTAAATAATAACAGAATCTAGGATTCTCCTATTAACTACACCTATAACTTATAAAGCCTATAATCTAGATAAATCTTATGAAAAAGCCTATTAAAGTGATAAAATTAGGTACTATATACCTTAACTATAACTTTAATTAATGTAAGTAACCTATTTAACTTAGTCTTACCTCTTAACTATAACCCCTTAAGGGTTATAAGATAGTTTACAGTAGGTTAAATATATGCTATTAGTAAATAATGTAGAGATTAATTAATTTCTAGTATTATAACTATTTATATCTATATAAAGAATTATATAGTAAATAATATAGTAAGGGTTAGGCTAGCAATTCTCCTTCTTAATAATCTAGTAGTTAATATAGACTGGATTATTAATATTATATTATTATTATTCTTAGCCTTATTACTAGTTCCTATAGTTATTATAGTTATATCTACTATGTAATCTTCTTCTTTATTTAGTCTTACTTATCGTTGTTGTTATTAGTTTAGTTTACTATATTATTATAGTCTTACTTAGGCTATATAGGTCTTAAAGCTTTAGTACCTAGAGCTATAGAGTCCTAGACTAGCTACCTTGATTAACTATTATATATAGTATATCCTTAGTATACTATAAAGTACCCAGTCTCTATTACTATAACGCTTATTTAGTATATATTATTAGTGTAGGCTAAGGTATAGTAACTATTTAAGTTAGTGTCTCTTAGAGCTTAGTACTTTTTTACTTCTTTAATAACAATTATAGTTAGTAACTGTTATAAGCTATGTCTTAGATAATAATAGCTAGGCTATACTTACTACTAAATTAATTAACTTATGTATATATACACTAAAGGCGTAGCACTTAAGTGAAATATATGCCCTTTTCTTTTCTTTCCTACTAATTACCTAAATAAGGCCTTACTTAGCTATTTATATATCTAAACTCTCCTTTTCTTCTACCCTTACTAATTATACTATACAATAAGCAACTATTCTATTATACTAGATATACTACTAGCGCTAGGTATATACCTAATAAGCCTATTAATATAAAGAAATAACTATATAGTAGCTCTTAAGTAGTTAGTTACTACCCTTATAATATAGATATAACCTCTTATAGAGGTTATAACTACTAATATAATATAGCTACTAACCCTAGCTCTAGTAGTAGTTCCCCTAGCTATAATAGATATATCTATAGACTTTAAGTATAAGTAACTACTAAGTCCTCTAACCTTCACTAGGTTATATAAGTACTATATATCCTAGGCTTACTAGATATATAATAAGCTTAAGATTAATATAATATTCTTTACCTTAAACTATAAAGCCTAATACTTCATCTATTCCTCCCTAAATATTAACTTTTAATAGATAGTAGCTATATACTATAAATAAGGTAGTTATAATAGTAACTATAGTATTCTAGGTTTTATAGAGTACTTAGACTATACCTTTAGTAACCTAAATATATAGGTATAAATAGCTACTATACTTATAAGTATCTATATAAAAGAAAATAAAACCTTCTCTGTCACACGTGTAGAAAGGCAATGCCTAACCCACTGCGCCAAAAGGTGTCGCCTAACTAGAAGGTATCCAGTCAGGCGTGGTTAGGCCTTAAGGCAGGCGCGCGCGCGCGCCCGCCCGATGGGGCACGTGCCCAGGCACATGAACCACAGGACGCACAGCATTGACTGTGTCATTCTCTAGCTTTTACCCTTAGTTTAAGTAGATTTTAGTTAAGGCTAGTATAGGAGTATAGGCGCTTAATATATAAGTTACACTTATATATAATATACTTAAATTATAGTTTAAGAGTAGACTTACTACTATTATATTACCTAATAGCTTTTATAATATAGTCTTAGTAATTAGTTCGATTATATTAAAAGTAGAAGACCTCTATTAGTAGTAATACCTTTCTAGTATATACTTAGTAATAAAAAAGAAAGATACTAATAGTAATACTTTAATAAATAGCTTACAAAAACCTATAGCCTTAAGAGCTAATATAGAGAATTTATAAATATATAAAGAGACATATAGCTACTATAACTATAATAAAGTAGGCTACCTAGCCTAAAGCTACCTATTAAAAGAGTATAAGAAGACTTCTAAAATATATAGAGTAGCTAAAAGAAAGGCTTAATAGTAGCCTTATAACAATAAAGACTATACTACTACTACCTCTAGTAGTAATAAGGAGACTAAGTTAGAAAAAGAGTAACTCTAGGATTAAATTAGGCTTTAGAGATAATAAGTAAAGAATACATAGAGTAAAAGAAATTCTAATATACTTAGAAGATAACTAGGCTAGTAGTACTAGTAGAGGCTTATATTAAGAAAAGACTACTTACTAAAGCCTTAATTAATACTAAGTGTAGTATTTATACTATAGTTAATTATAACTTTATGTATAAACTATACTTACTATATACTATATAATATTAAATACCTCTATAAGGGTTTATAGAGAGTATAGCTAAGATAGAGGCTAATAGGGTAATAGTCTTTAACGTAAAGTTTTATAGCTTCTAAAAGTATACCTATATATAATTAGTATATAGCCTTAATATAGATATCTTCCTAGGTTAGCGTTAGATAGAAAATAATTAAGTAGTTTATAATATAGTAAGAATAATAGTTTAATATAGCTAGGCTAGCCTTTTATTTTATTTTATTAGATACTAAGAGTTAGAGAAAGTCTACTAAATATAAGAAGTATATATATTAAATATATTATTCTATATAGTAATCTACTATAAGGTAGTATATAAAGGAAATATATTCTATAGAGTTATATAAAAGCTATATAATAATTATATAACTAATAAGTAATAAACTAAATATTATTATGCTTCTATATTTAGATAAATTATAGCTATTAGCTTAGCTAACATTAAGAAAGCCTTATAGCTAAAGACCTTAAATAAGGCTAAGTAAGCTACTATAATTACTATACTACCCTAATAGATATATAATAAATCTAGAAACCTCTTTAACCTAAAGATATTAATAGACCTCCTATCCTATTAAGACAGCTTTAGTTATTATAATAAGCTAGAGATAGATACTAGTAGTAAGGAAGCACTATTACTATAGAGATTACTCTATAGAGTATTATATAAAGAGCTCTTTATACTTAAAAATATACTTTAAGAGCTCTTAGACTTAAGGTTTATCTACATAAGTAGCTTATCTATAGGTATACTTATCCTTTTTTTATATAAGCTAGGTAGTAGACTATACTTCTATTATAACTACTATATACTTAAAGCTATTACTAAGAAGGACTAAAACTTATTACTCCTTATCTTAGAGATTCTATAATATATAAAGTCTATAAAGTAGTTTATAAAGGTTAATTAATATAGTAACTACTCTCTATAAAGTATATATTATAGAAGGTAATAAGCTAAAAATAGTATTTTATATATATTATAGGCTGTTTAAGTAGCTTACATACTTCTCTAGGTTAATAAATATATTAGCTTCCTAGTAGTAGTTTATTAATAGTACTCTATAAGACTACTTAGATAACTTTATTATAGTACAGCTTAATAATATTTTTATATACTCTAATAGTTTAAAGTAAGACTATAAGGATAAAGTATACTAAGTCTTTTATATAGTTTAAATAGCTAGTTTAGGCCTTAACATAACTAAGAGTAAGATCTTAATAAAGAAGGTAAAATATATTAGCTTTATCCTAGAGGCTAGTAAGGGAGTCTTTACTAACCTAGAGAAGGTATATACTATTTATAAGTAGCTTATACTAATAAGCGTTAAGGGTATACATAGCTTTTTAACTTTATAAACTATTCCTATACATTTATTAAAGACTATATAGTAGTAGTAGGCCTGCTTAATATACTTATAAAATAAAGTATACTCTTTAAGTAAAGTATACTCTTTAAGTAAAGTATACTCTTTAAGTAAAGAAAGATATAGTAAAGTATATTTAATAAGCTTAGGAAGATATTTACTAATATACCTTTTTTTTAGACCTTTAGTATATCTACTATAATAATAGTAGAAGTAGATTACTTTAGTTCTATACTAAGAGGTATACTTATTTAATTAATAAAGGATAAAGTACTTTAACTATTTACCTTTTACTTATAGAAGCTTATACATATATAGTATAACTACTTTATATATAATAACAAGTTATTAGCTATAATAAAGTACCTAAAAGCTTAGTAATATAAGCTCTATAGTATAGATAAGCCTTCTAATATAGTTACTAATTATAAGTCTTTAAAGTAGTTTATAACTAAATAAAAATTAATAAAGCACTAAAGTTTATATCCTAAAAAGCTTATAGAGTATAACTTCTATATTACTTATTAACTAAGTAAGCTTATAAGTATCCCTAAGAAACTATTATAGAGTGAATAAGATATACTAGTAAACTAAAGTAATAAGTAAAAGTAAGGTTATATTATATAAGTTATCTCTAATAGGGTAATTCTAGAGGTAAAAGTGCTTACTAATAATATACTAGTAATATAGAGGTTATATACTAACTAACTATTTATTCTAAGAACTTAAGTACTTAAAGATAATAGCCTCTAGTAGATATAGGAAGTAATATAGGATAAAGATAAAGACCTATAGTATACCTATAGTACTATTACTAAAGGCGCTTATATACTACTAATAGAGACTAAAGCCTATATATAAATTATAGACTATATACTTAATAAAGCTAGATATCTTACTTAGTAAGGGAGACTATAGGTTTTAAGTAATAATAACCCTAACCTACCCCTTAATAAGCTCTATATAAAGTTAATCTAGTAGAGCTTTAACTCTATAGTAATAAGCTACTTAAGGTATAATAGTATACTTAAAATCCTTTTATACTATTTCTAGTAGCCTAGCTAAGTATAAGTAGTATACTATTTTATTTAGAATTATAATATCTATAGATAGAATAAATTTTAGTACTATATAAAGAAGCGGTATTTATAGCCGCTTAAGGTCCTAGAGTACCTTTAGAGTAACCTTCTAATAGACTTTATTATAGACCTCCTCCCTTTAGGTATAATAAAAGTATATTTCTTATAGGTTGTTTTAGACTAAGTTAGTAAGATAGTAACTTTAAAAGTAATAGATACTATAGAGGCTAAGGCCTATACTAAAAGGTTCCTTTAGTCTACTTCTACTTCTATAGTATACTTATAAGTATCATTAGTAATAGAGGGAGTAATTAGATAAGTAGGGTCTAGAGGTATTTCTATAAGCTTATAGGAGTAGTATAGAAGCTAAGTACTACTTAGTACTTACTACCCCTAGAGTAATAAGGCTACTAAGAGATTTAACTAAGAGATCTAAGCTATTCTCTATACTTATATATACTACTTATAAGATAACTAAGTGTAATAGTTACTAATTATATAGTTAGTAATTAATAATTATATAGTATCTATAATAGGTATAACCTTTTTCTTCCTTACATATAGGTATTATATAGACTTTATTATAGTAATAAAGATAGGACCTTTATTAAATATATAAGGGGAGGCTACTAATAGGCTTATTAATTAGATAATAAAGGTAATATCTATAGTATAAGCTACTATAGTAGTAACTTAGTAGTATATAGAAGCTACTACTAATAAGCGCTTTAGTACTACTAAAAAGTTTAAGCTTAGTAATAAGCTCTAGCTTAACCTATATAACTACTACTACATACAGCTAAACTAAAAGCTTAATTAGCTCTATAGTAAGTATACTATTATAAAAGTTATAAACCCTTTAGTAGTTAAGTTAAATATCCTTAGTAGTATTTATACCTATATTTATATTAACCTACTCTAAAGAGTAGCCTCTAACCCCTTACTTAGATAAATTATAATAGATAACTAACGCCTACTAATAATAGAGGATACTAAGTAAGAATAGTATATTTTAGAAATCCTAGTAGCTAAATAGTAGTTCTAGGAATACTTAAAGATATCTTAGACACTTATTTAATAGGAGGGGTTTATAGAGCCTATATAGGAGCCTTTAGAGCTTATTAATAATATACTAGTACTTTATAACTATAAAGTAAAGTGTAGCCTTTAATAAGGAGCATAGAGAAGTAGTAAAAATAATATTATTAATAGCCTATAACTAGAAATTCTAAAAACTAATGCTTATAGGTAGGGGTAGTAATAATAGTATAAAAGGAGAGTATCTTCTCTTTGGGCTTAATATAAGCTAGTATCTATTAATAATAATAGTAGATATACCTATATCTAAAAAGACTTACTTAGTATAGCTATTAATCTTTCTCTATATACTAATATAATTGTATATATTATAGTAAAACCTTAGGTTAGTGTCTAAGTTTAGGCTATACTCTATAAATTAGCTAAGCTTCTTTTTTAGGGGAAAGATTATCTTTATAGGCCTCCACTAATATATTTATAGGCCCTCTACTAATATATTTATAGGCCCTCTACTATTACTTAGTAAGGTATATATACAGCTAACTAGACAACATAGAATTCCTAAACTACTTTTTACTATACTACCTACTAAAATTAGTTTCTTAACTTATAACCCTCCTTCTAGCTATATAACATAAAAATATTACTATTACTCCTATTATAGGCTACGCCTTAGATAATTATGGCTAGGCTATGCCTACTACTGAATTAAGTAAGCTGCGCGCATACGTATAAAAGGCGTAGTGCTTAAGCGTACTATACACCCTCTTCCTTTCCTTTCCTCCTTAGCTTAGATTATTAGTAATTAAGTTACTAATTGCCTAAATAAGGCCTTACTTAGCCCTTTATATATCTAAACTTACTTTCTCTACCCTTACTAATTATACTGCATAATAAGTAACTACTTTATTATACTAGACATACCTCTAGTATAAGATATATAACCTATAAGCCTACTAGCGTAAAACAATAACTATGTAGTAGCTCTTAAGTAAGTAGTTACTACCCTAGTAATATAGATATAGACCCTTACAGACGTTATAACTACTAATATAGCCTAGCTACTACCTCTAGCCCTAGTAGTAGCTCTAACTATAATAAATATATCTATAGACTTTAAGTATAAGTAACTACTAAGTCTCCTAAAGTTTAATAAGTTATATAAGCACTACTTATCCTAAGCTTATTAGATATATAATAAGCTTAAGATCAATATAGTATTCTTTACCTTAAACTATAAAGCCTAGTATTTTATCTATTCCTATCTTAATATTAGCCTTTAGTAGATAGTAGCTATATACTATAAGTAAGGTAGTTAAAATAGTAATTATAATATTATAAGTTTTATAGAGTACTTTAACTATACCTTTAGTAACTTAAATGTATAGGTATAAGTAGCTACTATATATATAAGTATTTATATAAAGGAAAATAATACCTTCTCTAGCTTTTACTTTGACTTTAAGTAGACTTTAGCTAAGGCTAGTATAGGAGGTTAGGTAGCTAATATATAAATTACACTTATATATAATATATATAATTTATAACTTAAGAGTATGCTTATTACTATTATATTACTTAATAGCTTCTCTAATATAGTCCTAGTAATTAGTTATATTATATAGAAAGTAGAGGATCTCTATTAGTAATAATACTTATATAGGATACGCTTAGTAATAAAAAAGAAAGATACTATTAGTAATACTTTAATAACTAGCTCTATAAGAGCTATAGCCTTAAAGGCTAATATAAAGAAGTAGAAAATATATAAAGAAATATATACCTACTATAACTATAATAAGGTTAGCTACTTAGCCTAGATCTACCTATTAAGGGAGTATAAGAAAGCTTCTATAATGTATATAGTAGCTAAGATAAAGGTATAACTCTATAATAATATAGACTATAGTACTACCTCTAGTAGTAATAAGGAGACTAAGTTAGAAAAAAAGTAGCTTTAAGATAAAATTAAGCTATAGAGCTAATAAGTAAAGAATATATAAGGTAGGAGGAATTCTAATACACTTAGAAAATAAGTAGGCTAGTAGTACTAGTAGAGGCCTATATTAATAAAAGACTACTTACTAAAGCCTTAATTAATACTAAGTATAATATTTATACTACATTTAATTATAACTTTATATACTAATTACACTTACTATATATTAATTAATATAAAATAACCTTAAAAGGGCTTATAGATAGTATAGCTAAGATAGAAGCTAATAGAGTTATAGTCTTTAACCTTAGCTTTTATAGCTTCTAGAAGTATATCTATATATACTTAATGTATAGCCTTAAAATAAATGTCTTCTTAAGTAAGTCTAAAACAGTATACTAAATATAAGAAGTATATATCTTAAAGGTAGTATTATTTATAGTAATCTACTATAGGGTAGTATATAATAGAAGGGCTTTATATAGAGTTATAAGGGAGCTATATAACGCTAGTACTACTAATAAGTAATAAGATAAACATTATAGTACCTCTACCTTTAGGTAGATTATAGCTATTAGCTTAACTAATATTAAGAAAGCTTTATAGCTAAAGACCTCTAAAGAGGCTAAGTAAGCTACTATAGTTACTATACTACCTTAATAGGTATGTAATAAATTTAGAGACCTCTTTAACCTAAAGATATTAATAGACCTCCTATCCTATTAAGATAGCTTTAATTATTATATTAAGCTTAAGATAAATGCTAGTAGTAAGGAAGCACTATTACTATAGGGACTACTCTATAAGATATTATATAAAGAGCTCCTTATACTTAAAAATATACTTTAAGAGCTCTTAGACTTAGGATTTATCTATATAAGTAGCTTATCTATAAGTATACCTATTCTTTTTATCTATAGGCTAAGTAGTAAACTATACTTCTATTATAACTACTATATACTTAATACTATTACTAGGAAAGACTAATACCTATTACTACTTATCTTAGAGATACTATAGTATATAGGGTTTATAAAATAGTTTATAAAGGTTAATATAGTAGCTACTTTCTATAAGATATATATTATAGAGGGTAATAAGCTAAAAACTATATTTTAGATATACTATAGGCTTTTTAAATAGCTTAACTACTTCTTTAGGCTAACTAATATACCTACTTCCTAGTAGTAGTTTGTTAATAGTATACTATAAGAATACCTTAATAACTTTATTACTACTTACCTTAATAATATTCTTATATACTCCAATAGCTTAAAGTAGGACTATAAGAATAAGTTATACTAAGTCTTCTATATGCTTTATATAGCTAGCTTAATCCTTAATATAACTAAGAGTAAGATCTTAATAAAGAAAGTAAAATATATTAGCTTTATCCTAAAGGCTAGTAAAGAAGTCTCTACTAACCTAGAGAAAGTATATACTATCTATAAGTAGCTTACACTAATAAGTATTAAAAGTATGTATAGCTTCCTTAACTTTATAAACTATTACTATACATTTATTAGGGACTATATAGTAGTAGTAAGGCTACTTAATATACTTATAAAGAAGGGTATACTCTTTAAGTAGGGGAAGATATAGTAAGGTATATTTAATAAGCTTAAAAAGCTATTTACTAATACCCCCCTTCTTTAGGCTTTTAACCTAGCTACTAAAACTATAGTAGAAGTAGATTACTCTAGCTTTATATTAGGAGGTACACTTATATAGTTAATAAAGGATAGGGTACTTTAGCTAGTTACCTTTTACTCTTAAAAGCTTATAGCTATATAATATAACTACCTTATATATAATAAGGAGTTATTAGCTATTATAGAGTACTTAAGAGCTTAGTAAGCTAACCTCTATAGTACTAATAAGCTTTTTAATATAGTTACTAACTATAAGTCTTTTAAGTACTTTATAACTAAGTAGAAGTTAATAGAGCACTAAAGTTAATAGGCTAAAAAGCTTATAGAGTATAACTTCTATATTACTTATTAACTAAGCAAACTTGTAGGTATCCCTAATATACTGTTATATAGGGAGTAAGATATACTAGTAAATTAAAGTAATAAATATAAGTAAAGCTATATTATTTAAGTAATCCTTAATAAGACTATCCTAGAGGGGATAGTACTTACTAACAATATACCTCTAACGCTAACAATATAGAGGTTATACACTAACCTACTATTAATTCTAAAAACCTAAGTACTTAAAGATAATAACCTTAAGTAGATATAGGAGGTAATATGAGATAAGGATAAAGACCTATAATATATCTATTATACTATTATAGAGGGTGCTTATATATTACTAGTAGAGACTAAGGCTTATATATAAATTATAGACTATATACTTAATAATACTAGGTATCTTACTTAGTAAGGGAGACTATAGGTCTTAAGTAATAATAACTTTAACTTACTACTTTATAAGCTCTATATAAAGTTAATCTAGTAAAGCTATAACTCTATAGTAATAAGCTACTTAAGCTATAATAGTATACTTAAAATTATCTTATGTTATTTCTATTAGCCTAGATAAGTGTAAGTAGTATACTATTTTATCTATAACTATAATATATATAGATAATATAAGGTATAGTACTATATAGAGAAAGGTTACTTATAGCCTCTTAAGATCCTAGAGTACCTTTAGAGTAACCTTTTAATAGACTTTATTATAGATCTACTACTCTCTAGTGTAATAAAAGCATACTTCCTATAGGTTATTTCTAATTAACTTAAGGAGATAGTAACCCTAGAGGTAATAGACACTATAGAAACTAAAGCCTATACTAAAAGGTTCTTCTAAACTACTTTTACTTCTATAGTATACCTAGAAGTATTATTAGTAATAGAGGGAGTAATTAGATAAGTAGGTTTTAGAGGTATTTTTATAATCTTATAGGAGTAGTATAGAAACTAAGTACTACCTACTACCCCTAAAGCAATAGGGCTACTAAGCAATTTAACTAAGAGATTTAAGCTATCCTCTATACCTATATAAGCTACTTATAAGATAACTAGGCGTAAAAGTTACTAATTACACAGTTAGCAATTAATAATTACATAGTATCTATAATAGGTATAAGCCCCTTCTTTCTTACCTATAGGTATTATGTAGACCCTATTGCAGTAACAGAAGCAGGGCCTCCATTAGATATACAGGAGAAAGCAGCTAATAAGCTTATTAATTAAATAACAGAGGTAACACACATAGTGCAAGCCGCCATAGCAGCAACTCAGCAGCGCATAGAAGAAGCTACTAACAAGCGCTATAGCGCTATTAAAAGGTTTAAACTTAACAACAAAGTCTAGCTTAACCTCCACAACTACTACTCCCTAAAGCCAAACTAAAAGTTTAATTAGCTCCACAGCAAGTATACTGTAACGAAAGTCGTAAGCCCCCTAGTCGTCAAGCTGGACGTGCCTAGTAGTATTCACAACCGTTTTTCCGTTTCCAACCACTATAGATTTTCCACTCCAGGTAAGAGGGAGGGAGGGACACGTGTTATGGGCTACGCCTCGGACAATTGTGGCTAGGCTATGCCCACCACTAAATTAAGCGAGCTGCGCGCACACGCACAAAAGGCGTAGTGCCTAAGCGTACTGCGCACCCTTTTCCTTTCCTTTTCTCCTTAGTTTAGATTATCAGTAATTAAGTCACTAATTGCCTAAACAAGGCCTTGCCTAGCCCTTCACAACTCCTATTATCTCTATTATTACTATTATTACTACTGTATACCCTTTTACTACAACCTTAGCAGTATAAATCTTATAACTTTAATAATTATAGGGCTTAGGAATCCTAATGCATTTTATAGTTATTTACATATATTAAGTACTTTTCCTAGGGTAATAGATTTATTACTATAGTTAGCTAAAAGTCTAAGTAGAAGAAGGATAGTAAATATAACTCTAATAGTAACTTTTACTACTTTAGTCTTATCTTTAACTATAGCTCTATAATTAAGGTTTATAATACTAAGTTATTGTTAAATAAGTAGTAAAAGCCTACTTATAAGTGCTTTTAGCTATAGTAGGCTGAAATTATCTATATTAATAGGAATAGTTTATAGTATTTTATAATTCTTAATAATAACTATAATTAGAAGGTATTAAAGAATCTAGTAGGCTACTTAAGCTGCTATTAATAATAATATATTAAGTGCCTATTAATTAAAGCTAAAGTTAAGAAGCTCTTTACCTTTACTATACTTTTAGCTAAGTAGATTATTACCTATATCTATAAAGATAATATAATTACTTATAATAATAATACTAAGCAGTAGATTAAGATTAACTTATACATCCTATTTTCTAATTATATATATTAGACTAATTAATTTAATATACTACTCCTTTAGATTAATAGTATAGTAGCCCTCTATGTAATCTTCCTTTTTACCTACTACCTTATTAATACTAAGAATATAGATAGCTTTATTTAGCTACTTTAGTAACTTTAAGGCTTTATACAAGACAACTCTATTTATATACTATAATATATTTACAGAGGTATAATAGTAGCTCTATATCTAGTATATTATAAAGAATATAGTTCTTTATACTAATAAGGACTAACTTAGCTCTAATAAGGATAATAAGGATAAGAAGGATATAGTTAAGTAGCTTCGAATAGAGCTAAGTAGTACTATCCTACCTATATTATATACTACTAAAGTATCTAGTAATAGCTTAAAATTCTCTAATTGCTATAAAGGGTTCTATAGAGTATAGTAATAGGTTATCTATAGAAGTATCTAAGATACCTACTAAAACGCTTAGTTAGACCTTTTAGCTAACTTTACCTACTAAGAGACTCTTACTAAGTATCTATATACTACATAAGTCCTACTTTTACATTAATTTACAACCTATACTATTAATAACTACTTTAACTATAGTATTATTATTATTATTATTAGAATATTAACTCTAAGGGATTATACAGTAAGCTATAGACTTTGCTAAAGTCCTCGCTAATTGCATTCTTATAGGAAGGGAATGCTAAGATTAGAACTATACATCCTTCTAGTGTATCTAGGATTGGATAGTTAGATTCTGTAACTAATCTAGTAACATATAAGTAGTATAACTACCTTAAGTGAAGCCTAACTATTCTTACTTAGTTAGATTAGTTATAGATAGATATCTATCTTTAATTTATACTTTTATTTTCTAGTACCTATATATCTATGCTAAAAGCTACTTAATACTAATTAGTAATTACTTAGTTAATTATATAATTATACTTTATGTAATTATAGATTAGTAAAAGTAATTAGATATAGCTTAGCTATACTTTATAATATATAACTAAAAGTTTTAAAACTACCTATTTTTACCTCTATAAGAACTAAGTAGATATTGGAGGAACCTCTTCTACTAATTCCCTACCTTCTAACTACTATTTCCTCTATAAGAACTAAGTGCTAGGAAGTAGGATAACTCTTACTATAGACATTATATAATAGAGATTTTAGTTATTACTTTTATAAAAACTATATATAGATTAACACTATACTACTTTTAGAGTAGTTAGTGTATAGTATTTACATAATTAATAACAGTAAAACCAATAAGAATAATACTATATAATATAATACAGTTACTACTATACCTTTATTAAAAGAGTTAAAAACCCCCCTTATAAGGTCTTAAGACCTATATAATAAACCCTATTTACCTATATATAAAGAGATATAAAGGAAAAGTAAGATTAAACTTACTATATCAAAAGTAAACACCTACCTAAGATACTAGGGAAAGCCTCTTAATATTGAAAATACACTATCTAGATAATTCTTCACTACGTACATTAGATATTTAACAATAGAAATTGTTTACTTAGAACCTAATAAAGATTAAATAAAACTATACTATATAAAGACTTTTATTACTAGATATTATACTAGTAGGGATAGGTATAATCTCCTCTTACTAGGGAGCTCCTTTTACTAGGGAGCTTATACTAATTATTAAAGTAAGAGGGTTTTATATTACCTCTAATTATACAGTTAAGAACTAGATTATATAGATTATACAATAAATTACCTAGGATTTTAATAATAAGGATAAACAGATAGGTATAGTATTACTAGCTATATAAAGCTCTATAGTAGAAAATCTACCTTACCCTCCTAAGGAAAACTACTCTCCTATACAACTAGTTAAGCTAGACCTTATTACCTAGCTATTTAAGCAGTAGGAAAGCAGTATTATTATTAGCTACATAATACCCCTAAGGGTATGTTTTTTATAGGAAGTAGATAGCTTCCCTAAATTTACTAGCTATGTAATAACCCCCTTATATAAGGATACTATCTTAAAACCTCTACCTTAATAGATAGTTTATAATAGACTATATAAACCTAACATTATCTTAATTTTCTAGAAGAGATAGAGAAAAGAGAGAAACTATACTAGTAAGCTGTGTAATATCTTATATAATAAGGCTAAGGTCTTTATTAGCTTCTCAAGACGTCTTTATATTACTAAAGACTAATACTATACTATATTTCCTAATATTCTTTAGGATTATATAGAAGAATTCTACTTATACTAAATTAGCCCTATAAAACGCTAGGATAAGATATATAATATACTAGATAAGTATTTTAATACTAATACTAATTATAGCTTATACTAGGCTAACTAGATAATAATATCCTTTGTATAAGTAAAAAGAGAAAACCCTAAGAAGATTATAATAGAAGTTTTGAAATATTACTTAATAAGATCCCCCTTATATAGCAAGCACTAGGATTAGGTTCTTAAGGGGAAGTAATACTTTAGGCATAGGATAAATAAAAGTACATAAAGAATTTGTATTTATAAGTATATATAACACTTTATTAGGAACTATATAATAATTTTGGAATATATCTTATAGACTTTAAAGAAGAACTACTGTATAAGACATTAGAAAAGGAAGAGAATAGTTTAGGGGATAAGATAGTATCCTAATTCCTTATAGTATTAGAATTTCTTTACTTTAAAATAGGGGAAGAAATTTTTTTAGCCCCTAAGACTATAGAGGTAGATTAATTTATACTAGAGGACCTATATAATACTATTTACTAAGGGGAACTTTGGGATATAGAGGCCTCAAAGTTCTTAACAGTAAGGAAGCCTTAGGTACTAGTGTACCTAAGGGAGTACCCTTATATAGAGATCTTATAGAAACTAGGGCTAGCCTATATACAATTTAAGGCTAATACCTCTATTAGCACTTTTAGGAAGATAATTATAAGGAACTAGCTAGGAGAGGTTATATACTATATCTTATATACCTTTAAACCCTTCTTATTTTCCTTATATAATACTAATAGACTAAGAGTATATTTTAATGATATTAAGAATATTATTATATAAAGTAATAGGTAGATGATTTCTATTACATAAAAATAGGGATACCTACTCTTTAGTTTTAGCTATATAGAATTACCTATATTCTTTACTAAAAGATAACTTTAATACGTCTACTAACAATTTAGATACCCTTATATAGACTACCTATACTAGTTATTATAGAATACTACGTATACTAATATATAATATCTTAGAAAAGATCTAGAAGTTTTATTACTAATGCTAGTTATATGACTAGTTACCTAGATAATTAAATTTGTTATTAAATAATAATAGCTATTTTAACAAAAAAACTATTACTAATATTATATAACTAGGTAGTAAGAATACTCTATATATAATTAATATTGAGATAGGCTTCTAGGCTATAATATTCCTAAAGTCTTTATCTTTATAAGACACTTAGAATATACTTTTAAAATACTAGATCTATATATACATTAGTCTACTAGACTATATTATATATAACCTAAGAGTTAACTTTACCTTAGCTAAGTTCTAAAATTAAGCTAAGATTATAGGTATTATATATAATAAGATCTAGTAGAAGCTTATTAGGTAGTTAAAAAGTTTAAATAAGTATATTTACCTCTCTAATATATATATCATTTCCTATTATTAGAAATCAGCTATAATATAGATAATAAAACTATTCTCTAAACAGCTATTAAGGCCTTAAATAATAAAGCTAGACTATATAGTATTATACTAACACCCTTTATTTCTAGGATATAACCTAGGATATTTAAAGATTTACTACTATCCTAGGATATTATATAGAGGGGGGAAGTAGTCTAAAAGGCTAAGGAGATACTTTAGGGTGTCTATATAGAGGTTAAACTTAGTTATATAATTAATATAAGGAATAGCCCTAACCTCTAGAAAGTACTCTCTCTCTTAATTTAGAGTAAGGTCTTTATTTAGAGAGAAAATAAGGGCTAGACTAAGCTATATAATATTAATAGGATTAAGGGATATATAGTAATAGTAATAATAGTTAATAGGCTAATCTATTTCTATATAATATATATTAAGCTTTACTATAGTAAGGAATAGGATAGGGAAAACAATAATACTAATGTTATATAACTAACCCCCTAATAATAACTTAGGAAGAGAGGTAGACTAAAGAAGGGTTAGAAACCTACTATATAAAAGTTAACCTAAAAGATTAATAATACTTTCTTTATATAGAGAGAGAAGGATTATACTAAACTTACTATTAAACCTAGACTTAATAATATAATTATAACGCTAGGGGCGCTATATAAAGAGTCTAATAGTCTAAACATTAATATATTAAATAATTAAGGAGTATTTAAATTTATTATATATAACCCTAAAAAGTATAATAATATTTAGATCTATTATATAAGGATAGTATAAGAGATTAAAAACCTCTCTACTAAGCTGTATAAGAAATTAAGACTAGTTATTTAGGGGTATAGTAACTAGGAGAAGGAAGAACTACTGACCTAAGCCCCTATAATTTAGAGTATAAGCTAGTAACTTCTCCTTACCCTTAGACTAACCTTTATATAAGTACTTAACTTTTAGAGAGAAATCTAAGATATTACCTAAGTATATACTTAGTCTACTAATAAACTAACTTATATAATTATTACCTAATTACCTAAAGAACTTAAAAGTATATACCCTAAGGGTATACTCCTCTATATTATTAAACCTTTATATAGGCTTACTAAATTAGTCTTTTACTAGTATAAGACCTATTTAAAGCACTATAAGGTTAAGCTAGGGATATAAGAATTTATATATAACCCTTACTTACTGTATATAATAGATAGAAAAGATACCTTAAGAATTATAGTAATATAGATAGATAACACCTTAAGGTTTATAACTGTATAATTCTCCTAAAAGGAGGAGGAGAAGTTAAAGGAAAAAGGGCTTTATATAAAGCCTAAGACTATTATTAGGGAAGATCCTATTAGCTTTAATAGAGGATAAATCTAACTTTATAACAGTTTTATTACCTTTATATAGAAAAGATAAGCTAATAGACTAAAGGTTATAGATATAAAAGTATATAATATAAAGTAATAATATATCTCGTAGAGGGCTAGGGGGGTATACCTAACCTTAATTTATTAACTAGAAGTATTACATAATCTTATAGTTACTGTACAAAGTAAGGACCCTAATAGAAAAGATATTGAAGTATTAAATATATAACTTTAATAGTAGATTAATAATACTAATAGGGGGCTAAACTTTATACTACTTAATTTCTTATATATAAAGATATTTGTTTTTGTAGATAAGTCTTTTATAAATAACACTAATTTATCTTTATAACTTAGATTTATAATTACACTAGTAGAGAAGACAGCCTATATAAACAATAGTCTTAAGATTAAGGGAAATATTATATATTAAAGTTTAATAAATATAAGAAGGTTACTAAGAGTATTATAGCTAGCGAATTATATAGAATAACTGTAGGATTTAACAGTAGTATATCCCTAAGTATAACCCTTAACTAGATGCTATATACAATTAATATCCCTAGGATCCTAACTATAGTTTATTCTAATTTACATTTACTATATAAGTACCTAGTACAGCTAAGTATAGTAGATAAAAAGCAGCTTATAATTAATATTATAAGCCTATATAAGTTATATAAAAAGAAAGAAATCTTAGAGGTAAGATAGATTAATAGTAAAAATGACCCTATAGATACCCTTATAAAGAAAAGGCTAAATCTAGTACTATAGTAACTTATTATAAGTAATACCCTATAGATAAGAGTTAAGGCGTATATAGAGAGATTAAGGGAAAAGCATAATTAACAATTACTGTATATAAGACCCCTATACAACCTCTAAAAATCCCCTATCTATTAAATCTAAATCTATCTGTATAGTTATTAGGTAACTTACTTTATATAACTATAACTATAACCCCTTTATATAATATACTAAGGATATAATAACTACTACTATTACTAACTGTTATAAAACCCTCCTATATAATATCTAGACTCCTATTTACTCCTCTTACTACTTAATAAGCTAGGGATTATAGGACAAGCCTAAGTATAATCCTAACTTACTAATGTTCTTACTAAGATACGTTCCTAGGATATATAAGGTATAAGCCTTATGTATACTAGGCTTATAGTAGTTACTCTAAGGAGTATTATTAGATAAGCTATTATCTTAATGATTAGTATTATTATTACTACTATTACCTAATATATTATTAAGTCCCTTATAGTAGTAATAAGCGCTATAAGACTAGAGTATATACTTACTGTATAATCTATCCTAGTAGGTAATAATATATATATACTATTCAAAACATAGGTTAGTAGCAGTAGTATACTTATTACTATATCTATGTATAGTATAGCTATAGCTTTAGATTAAGATAGCCTAAAAATAGTACTCCTAGTAAGTAATTAAAGTAACTATCTATATAACTGTTCTATTAGATAACATATAGATCTTAATATTATATAATAGTATATTTAGAACAGAAATCACCTTATCCTACCTATACAATTAGTAACTAGTAATATCTTTTATAATAGCTATACATATATTAATAGTAAGGGCTAGGAGAAACTAGTAGTTATTATTGTAGCTAGTAGGTAAGCGTAGCTACTAGACGCCTCCCTTATTAGAGGTATAAATATTACTAATAGGAGTATTATAACTAAGAGATATCTTAATGTATAGAGGTAGAGAATTTAGAAGGTAAATAGGAGTTTAAGGTAGCTACATAAGAGTTAGCTAGCTAAGAAGAAGAAGAAGGATAATAAGTAGATATATAAGGATTATTATTTAATTTTGTGTAAAAGGTTAGTTTAGTTTAGGTTATATAGAAGAAGTTATTAAGGGACGAAAGTAGGCTAGAAAAAGGAACCTATTTTATAGAGACTAGAATATAAATACATAAGGTAAATATAACAATATTACTACCTTATAACTAACCTACTTGACTAGGAAGGAAGGAAGAAGAATATAATAGTTAGGGTAACAATAATAGACTATTAATATATAGAAGGAAGGGTAGGCGTTCTTATATTTATAATAAAGTACTAGTAGCCTAACCTACTGCCTTTATACTTAACGTTATTAGTAGTATAACTAGTATAATCTAATTAGCTATAATAAAGGGACTATATAATTAGGTAAAAAAGAAAAGAGTAAGGATTAGAATATTAATTCTATGGGATTATATAGTAACCTATAGACTTAACTAAAGTCCTTACTAATTGCATTCTTATAGGAAGGGAATACTAAGATTAAAACTATACATCCTTCTAGTATATCTAGGAATAGATAGTTAGATACTGTAACTAATCTAGTAATATATAAGTAGTATAGCTACCTTATATAAAGCCTAATTATTCTTACTTAGTTATATTAGTTATAGATAGATATCTATCTTTAATTTACACTTTTCTTTCCTAATACCTATTTATATATACTAAAAGCTACCTAATAAGTATGTTATATATAGAGGGGGTTTATACTATACTTAAGCGATAGCTATATAATATCTATAGTAATCTTTTAATATTACTTAAGAGGATAATATAGATAGTTATTAATATCCTCTAGGAGTATAAAAGGAAGCTAGGTAATAAGAGGGTTATAGAGATTAGTTAGTATACTAAGATACCTATCCTTAAGAGCCTAATATAGAGGATTAGGTTTAAAGTAATAGTAATACTTTATAAGTAGTATCTTACTACTAATAACGTATTACTAAAGTAGGACTCTCTATTACCCTATATAGGCTCTTTTAGCTATTAGATAAGACTCCTTCCTATACACTTATATTATACTCTAATATATAATATCTAGTAAGCTACTTAATATTGAAGATACTAACATTTACTAAGTACTTTTATATAAAATAGTACATTCTATATTTACCTCTAATTAGCTAGGCTAACTATGTAATAGTTATTTACTCCATAAATAATTACCTAGCTTACTAAGCCTAACCCTAACATTATACCTTAAAATTATGCCTAGCCTATACCTCTAGAGATATACCTAATAACTAATCAGCGTTACGCTAGGCTAATATAATAAGATCTTACCTAGTTAATATAAAGAGACCCCTACTTATATAAGATTTCTAAGGTATAGAGGGAAGCTATAATAATAGGTAGCTATAGCTATAAGTAGAGGTATAGGCAGAAGTATAGCAGTATCTATATAAGGCTAGATTAGCTAGAGACTCTACTTACTAAGATTAGCTTATAGTTTTATTAGTAGAGCTATACCTATAGCTATAGCTAGCGCTATAAAAGCAGCCTATATATAAGATATTATTAGAGGATAAATTAGTCTAAGATAATATAATAGGGGGTAGTAGTCTATAGGTTATCTAGTATAACCTATTAGCCTACAGCAGCTGTAGGTATAGGTATAGGTATAGGCGTAGGTATAGGTAGCTTAATTAAGCTACTAGCTAGCTATAGCTAGAGTAATTAGGCTAGTAAGAAATATTAATTACAATTAAAAACTCCTTAGATTTAGGCTATTTAGGCTATTTAAGCTATTTAAGCTATTTAAGCTATTTTTAATTATTATAGAATAAGATTATATAAAATAACTATTAGTTAAGTACTATAAGGTAAGAAACTAATTTTAGTAGGTAGTATAGCAAAAAGTAGTTTAGGAATTCTAGGTAGTCTCGTTAGCTATACACTAAGCCCCTTGTTAAGGAATAACTAAAAAGCCTATAAATATATTAGAGGAGCCTTATAAATATAACCTAACCCCTAAAATAATATCTCTATTAAGTTATAAGAGGTATACTCTAAATACTCCTGTCTATATCTAAAAGATTAATCCTAAAAGGATAACTAGTATGTTAGGTAGTATTAAAGTATGTAAAGAAGCTAGCTTAAAGATATATATTTTAGGAGATATTAATAGAATTAGTATTATAGGATACTCTACTATCATAGCTTTATTAATAGATAATCTCAAACTAAAGCTCCTCCTAAGTACTAGATTCCTAAATAGTTATAGTATAGAAATTATTAACCTAGTTAAAAGGGTTTATTTCTAATAGTATTAAGTCAGACTACCCACTTTTCAGCCCCCCCCCCCCCATTTCAGCACCCCATTTACACCAAAAGTGCTAGTTTTTACCCTACCCTTCTAAAACTAACTATAGAAGCTATAAGATAAATGAAAATACTTATAAGTAGGTATTAACCTAAAGTTAAGAAGAATGCTATATAACAATAATTAAATATAGTCTATACTTAGTAGTATAAGTATAAATCTTAAAAGTGGATTTTATATACTATTTAAGAGATTTTTTAAAAAGGTATAATTAGTAGTATAAATTTTATATAATTAAATCAGATCAAAATAATACTATATAACACTTAAGTATACTTATAAAATATACTTATATCTTTATTCTTCTATTTTTAATAATACTATTCTATAAATATAAATATACTAGTAAATCTTTTATATAGTAAAGTATTCCTTATAGAGTAAAGTATTTCTTATAGAGTAAAATACTTAATAGTAGGAAATATAAGCTCTAGTAGTCTTCTATACTATTTTTATAATGTAGAGAGCTAAATAAATAAAGTAGATACTTATCTTATTAGATAGAATAGATATATACTATTCTTATCTATAATAGTATTTTATATATAAAACTA
>PJEX01000004.1:199244-352168 GCA_005350895.1 Colletotrichum tanaceti
GGGGGGGGCCGAAAAGTGGGTAGTTTGACTTATAGTCTAACTATCCTAATTACCTATATAATACTAATAAAAAAGGTATCCTAGAGAGTTGTAGTATAAAAAACTAGAATAGTATACTTAGGAAAAATAGTCTAAATTCTAGTCTATTATATAGACCTTATAAGATAACTATATTATAGTAAGACTAATTGTATCTTTAAAGCTAAGTACTTAATAGTAATTAATTATATCTAAACTAGTGGGCTAATAAGATTAAACTATATTATAGTAAGATTAATTGTATCTTTAAAGCTAAGTACTTAATAGTAATTAATTATATCTAAACTAGTGGGCTAATAAGATTATTTATTTTATAAACTTAGGTATAGAAGTTAAGTGAATCTAATAAAATAGAAGACTAAAAACTATTACTAACTATAAGGTAGATAGTAAATATTACTTATTATAGGAATGTGTAATACTAGTAAAGGCTATAGTAGTTTCTATAGAAGATTTCGATCTATGTACCTTTTAACTAAGTAATATTATAATAGTAGTCTTATAGGTAGAGGAAAAGGATATTAAGAATTTTATAGTTCCTATTAAAAGCCCTAGGATTAATAACCTAACTAATATTAAACTAATAGTAATCTAAAGGTATCTTAGAAATTAACATAAGGAATAGTATTTACGTTTTTATATAAGACTTAAAATAAGCTAAGTAATTAAAGTAACTATTAGAAAGCTATAAATATAGTCTAATTATAGTATTGAACTTATACCTAAAGATAAAAAAATAAAGATTAACTTTATAGAGAACTAGTAGAACTAAAAACTTATAGTAAAGCTATATAATCTTAGGATAAAGGATAAGATATTACTAAACAAATAGTATAATGAAATATATACCTAAAAGAAATTCTCCTAGATAATAAAGCTAACCCTATTTAGTTTTTTTACTAACTACTAATTCTTATAGAATATAAACACTATATAGTTATGATTAGTCTTAGAGGCTTAGAAATATCTTATATAGTCCTAATAGGGTTTTAAAACCTACTAGTATATACTTAATATTGTATAGACTATAGGCTTAATAGATATTAGTATTTTATATAAGTATATATGGATAATATTATTATATTTAGTAAAATATTTAAGGAGTATAAAGAAAACTTTTATATAGTCTTAAGAATCTTCTAGAAAGCTAGATTAATAAAATCTAGTATAAAGTGCTTCTATAGATATAACTTAGTTATCTTACTAGGGTTTAAGGTTAATATACTAAGACTATATACTAAAGAAAAAACAAAGTTAAAAAAAGAAAACCTACTAGAAGGCTTAATTTAAGCCGAGCCTTACTAAGTGGAATATAATAGCTATTAATATCTTAATAGTATACTAACTAACTATAATTAAAAAATAGGCCTTTAAGATCCTTCTAGATTAAAGCTATATAGAACTAGTAGGTTATTACTGTAATCTAAATTAGTAAATCTTCCTTAGTATTAATATTAGTAGGAGGTATATAGGAGCTTTTATATTATATTTTATAATAGACTAAGATAGAAAATAAATACTAGCTAATACTATATAAATATTTCTTTCCTTAAGCTAAAACCTAACTATAACTAAGAAGACATATAGATTGATAGAAGTAGAGATAGTGTATATAATTTAGATATATAGGAAGGTGTAAATAAAGCTATAATCTTATTAATTACGAGTTATTATATATATAGACTAAATAGTAGAAAAATGTATAATAGAATAAAGCTCCCTTAATACTACTAGTATAAAAAAAATAAACCCTAGACTAATTAGTATATCTATATATATAAGTTAGTTTAACCTATAGATAGTATATATCTTTAGATAAATAAAGCTTATTCTAGATATACTATCCTAGCTCTTAATAGTTAATAATAATAATAAGTCTAAAGAGCTTTTTATAAGGAATGCTAAAGTATAAGGGAAACTAATAGTAAAGTAGAGGGAGCTAAAACTAAAGTATGGTAAATTTTAGGATATTTAAAACTCTAATAAGGCTATATATATATTAGAAGTAACTTACTCTAAACTCTAAATATTAGATTAAATAATAAAAGCCTTTACTAATAGATACTAGAACGAAAAGTGATACTAAGATCTTATAGAAGTAGTAGAGAAATAAAAGAAAGAGGAGATACTTAATAAGAAAACTTATAGTATAGATTAATATATTATAATTAATTTTTCTTTTAGCTAAGCCTATGCTTTATTTTAAAGAGGGGTTTACTATATTATATAAGAAATAAGAATTGAAAATAGCTTAAAGTACTAGATAGTAAAATTATAACTATAATAGAAATAGTATATAATAACTATAATTATTTTACTTAGTAGTAAGTAATACATATACTTAATAGATTCTATCTCTAATAGGAATTAAAATATATTAAAAACTACATTACATAGTACCTAAAATACCTTAAAAGCTCTATAGATAGCATAAAACTACTAGGAGAACTATAAGTAAAATATACCCTACTAAAGCCCTTTATAGTTATACCTATAGACTTTATTATTACCTTGCTACTAAAACTAATTAAGAACGTATTATAGTACTTGAATATAAAGCTAGTAATAGAGTTTAATACTATAAGAGTAATAATATATAAGAGTAGTAAGAAAGCTATACTTATACTTAGATATACTATATATATAGTAGCAGACTAAATTATACTATGACTATAGTAATTATAACTTTATACCTAGAGGTTACTAATATAGATATTATTAGACTATAACCCTGAATTCTTAGCTAAAGTCTAGTAAACCCTATAAACTTTACTATAAGTTCAACTTATAATATTACTTATATACTACCTATAAATAGATAGAGCTATGAAATAAAGAAATTAAGAAGTTAAATTTACTATATAGTACTATGTATCTATATTAAATATCCTATCGCTAAATAAAGTTCTGGTACTATAGTACTAATTTAACTAAATATATATAGGAATGCTAATTAGGTAACTAAGTGAGTATACCTTTAGTTTTTATCCTCTTCTAGTAGTAGATATACTAAGTCTAAATATAAAACTAATAATATTAGAGCTACTAAGGCTTATATAAGAAATATATAGTTAAGAAGCTAAAATACTAGAATTCTAAGAGTAGTACCTAAAAAACTTAGATATAATAAAAGTAGGAATCTAACTTTATTTAACCTAAGAAACTAAGTCTATTTAAGGCTTTACAAGGGATATAACTTACTAAAAAAACCTTACTAGAAATAGTTATAATAGAAAGCTAGCCCCTTTAAAGTCCTTAAGAAAGTAGGATAGCTAGTATATAAACTTAACTTCTCTATAAATTAGAAGATTTACCTAGTAGTATGAGTAGTATAATTAATACCTATACTAAAGGGAGAAGACCTATACTATAGATAAGCCTTAAAACTAAGCCTTATTTATATTAAAGGAGATAATAATAAATAGAAGTTATTTAAGATTAAAAAGTTAATAAGAGATGTATAGTCTAGTATACTAGACAACTATTATTTAAGTACCTAGTTAGATAGAAAGGATATAATACTAAAGATAATATATAGTTTACAAAGAATATCCTCCTTTTAAATATAGGTAGCTTAGTATATAAGTTTAATATAGAAAAACTAGTTAAACTACTAGAAATAATAGGCCTAAAGGTAATATAGTGAAATACTACTATTAATAAACTAGTACTAGTAATAAAATTAGAAACCCTACTTTGAATAGCCTTACTTATAGAAGCCCTATTTACTTACTTCTATATTATACTACTATAGTAGAAGGTAGATATAAATAAATAGAATAACTATACATAAATAAATAAAGGAAAACTATATTAGCCTTACTATTAATAATAATAATTATAAAGGAAGGAATAGTTAACATATTAGCCTATAAGACTAGCTCCTTCCTTTATAAGCTCTATCAAAATCTACTAATAATATAAGCTTTTCTTAACTTAATATATTTTTAATATTAGTACCTACTAACTCCTATTCTTCCTAACCCCTTATTCTTACTAACTCTTAGCTTACCTCCTCCTTACCTTATCACTTAACACCTAAACCCTACTCTACTCTATTACTACTTACCTACTCTTATATATATTCCTAGTTATAGCTAAAATCCTTAGAACGTTTAAAATAGTATTATAGTAAAGCCTACTATTAAATATAAGTGATATAAGTGTTGCGAAAAGTAGGCAATAACGAGTAATAACAACGCGGTCAATTAATAGGCATTAACCTGTTAATTATAGTGCAGCAGCCGCGCAACGGCCGCGCGGCATAACTTTGCTAAGTCAGGTCTGTAGCCCTACTTCGCTAGCAGATCACGTTAATCTAACTAGCTAGCTAGTTATATAAGCATAGCTAGCAGCCCTATACCTCCTGTTTCTAGCTCTTTAGCTATAGTAACCTATATATACTAATTATTATAGTTTACCCTACTAAAAGGCTGTATATAAAATTATATAATTCTAAAGGATACTAATACTAATTAGTAGTTAACCTCTACTACTTACTAAATTAGCCTATAGATTAGTAAGGTTACCTATTAATAAGGTAAATACTATTAATTTAACTATTTACACTAAACAACTACTATATCTTTTATGTAATTTAAATAAGTAGAGTTAACTAGTGCCTCCTATTTATTAACTTACTTTTTTTAACCTACTTATAATTTCTCTACCCTACTTATCTTTTTCTAACTAACTAAATTACATACTTTCCCTTATAACTACCCTACTAGACTTCCTACCCTTACTACCCTAACTACCTATTTAAACCCTCTTACCTACCTTACCTCTAAATAACTTTACTTTCTCTACATTTAATTTCTTAACTTTTAACTTTTTAACCTTTTAACCTCTACCCTTTTCCTACTACCTATTATTATTACTTATTAATATAATTATTATAACTTTTACTACTTATTACCTTAACAACCTCCTTAAAGATTTATGTGATAACTATGTAATTTAGGCTCTTTACTATAATACCTCCTATCTTTTTAGTTATAATAACTTTACCTTTTTCTTACTTTCTCTTTCCTATTATCTTATTCCCTAGATTACTAACTAATCCCCTAGAGTATATATACCTAGGGTATCCTCTATTAATTTTAATTACTCTTTTCCTCTTTTAAGCATAAGGTATTATACTATTTAACTATACTATTTAGCTATACTGTTTAGGGTACTATAATAGTAGCTAAATTTCCTATTTAAGTAGACTATTTAATATCTACCTTCCCTTTAAATACCCTTTTTAGGAAGGATCTAAGGGATTTAGTAGGTAATATAACGCCTATCCCCTAGGTAACTTAACGCCCTTCCTATACCCTTATTAGGAAGACTCTAAGGGAGTATATTATACCCTTTTTAGGAAGACTCTAAGGGAGTATCTTATACCCTTTATAGGAAGACTCTAAGGGAGTAACTATACCCTATTTAGGGATTATACTATAAGAGGACTTTTTAATCTATTGTTTTTTAGTTAGTTAGGGTAGGAAATTAACTATAGTCTAAATACACCCTTAATCCTTAGAGAAGATAGAAACACCTATACTATAGTGTATAAGTCCTTACCTAAATAATAATAGCTTTAATATCTACCTAGCCTACCCTAACAGTATAAGTATAAGATAATTAATATTACCTCCTCCTTTACCTATTATAGTCTATATATATAATCTTATTAACCTAGAGACTTAGGGAGATTAGTATAAGATTACCCCTACTAAGGGAGATTAGTATAACCTAGCCTTTAGTATCTACTATTTTATTACTATCTTTAACTATAAAAGGTACTATAGCTAGACTCTTTCTTACTATACTAAGATCTTTCTTAATAAGTAGTTAAAGGAGTAGATTAAATCTATTAATAAGACTACTATTAAGATCTTATATAATTATCTATTTTACTATAGTATATAGTCTCCTTATAATAGTACTTAAATAGACTAATAAGTATAGAATGTCTTATAATAGCCTAAGTAGTACCCCTAGACTATTTATAAAGTCTAAGATATCCTACCTAAATACTATACGTTTAGAAGGATAACTAATACCTACCTATACCTTACTAAAGATATTATCTATAGGTCTACCCCTCTACCTCCTCCCTTATCTATAAGTAATTACCTATTAATTTACCCCTTAAGTAGTAGTAGTAACCTAAGTAATAGCCTAGCGTTTACCTTAAGTAAATATAGTATATCTACCTTAACTATAGTACTCCCCCTTACTTATATTTCCCTAGAAGGAACTTAACTACTATAATTATATTAGTTAACTAACTTTACTAAGCTTTTTTCTAATAAAGATAAGTATACTAGTAATAAGTATAATATCCTTAATTAATACCTTATAAGCTTTTAGAAAATATATATTAGTATAAATATCTTATATAAGTAAGCTAAGTTTATATTCCTATATATTCTCTATAGTAATACTAAGTCTTATTATAAGTAAAGACTTTCTTAAAATAAAGAGTTTCCTCCTATTAACTATGTTAGTAAATACCTTAAGTACTATTATAAGCCTAATTAATAGTAATAAGTATACTATATAGAGTAGTATACTATTTCCTTTAAAAAGGTTATCTATAATAACTTTAAGAAAAGTAAAGGTAAAGCTATAATACTAGCTAATAAGATATAAGTACTTTAGGAGATTATCTCCCCTAACTATACTAATAGGGATCTCTATAACTACTTTATTAATATATATAAGACTATTATTAAAACTATATAGGTAATTATTAACTTACTAAAAATCTTTAGCAGTATACGTAATTAGCTCTAGAACCTCCTAGGTATTCTTAAATAAAAAGGTATATTAGATTACCTCTTTAAGTAGTACTTTATATAGCCTTCCTATAACTATAATTATAGTAATAATAATAAGATTAGTACCTATATTATTAATTAAACCTATAGTAGCTAAGGTAAAGATTAATGTTTTAGAGGTAAGTATAAGATAAAAGGCCTTTATTAGATCTATAATAAACCTAACTATTAATTAGTTAAGTACCTATATAATAAATAGAAGAAGGTATATAAGAAATTTAAGGCTAGTAAGAATAACCCTAACTAGTTAAGTAAGGCTTATAATACCTTTCTTATTAGATATTAAGGACTACTCCTTCCCTCTAATAATAATAATAACAATAACCTTACCTAGTATTTCTAACCTAAAGGTTACTATAAAGATAATAATAAGCCTAACGTTATTAAGGTATTCTTAATATCCTAATACTACTTTAGTTAATTAAGATTTAATAGTTATTATATCTATATATTATTAACTAATATAGCTACCTTCTATTAATTAACTAAGGAGGACCCCTATAAGATTACTAAGACACCTCCTGCCTTCTTTATCCTTAAGAGATACTCTAATAAGGTCTTTTAAAGCATTATACTAGATACTAAGGTAGCTGTAATCTTATTAGCTAGTTAAGGGTAGGCTAAGACCCTTTAACGATTATTACCTAGCATTATAATATCCCTAGTCTCTTCTAAAAAGACTATCTAATTTAGTAATAGTAATCCTATCTAACCTATTAGTATAATATTAGTCCTAACTACCTCTAGTAAGATCTCCTTTCTTATCTTACCTATAGTAACCTCTTTTCTCCTTTACCTTATAGATATAGATATATATAGTATTCTCTTTAATAATACCTATAATATCCTTTACTAAAGAGATAGTAGGATTATTATTCCTATAGTCTAAAAATAGGGTTATACCTAGATACTTTTAGGGCCTCCTAAGTAGAGAGAGTATTAACAGTAGTTATTTAACTAACCTTAAGCTATAGTAGCTATACTGTTAATTTAGCTACCCTTTAGTTAAACAGTTATACTACCTCCTCTTAAGGTTAAGCAATAACGTTAAATTTACTATAATTTAGGAGTTACCTAAATACTATAAGTACTATTAACTTAACTCTTAAGCCCCTATGTAATTTAAATTTACTATTTAGGATAACTATTAATTTAACTTTAAAGTTATCTTTAGCGCCCACCTATATATAACAGATAAGTCCCCCCCTATACCTAAGATCTTATAGTATATAGCCACTGTTAATAAGGTAATAGAAGAAGTATACTATATTTATATAAAAAAGTATATTAATAAGGCTCTTTCTAACTATGATAGCCTTAATATCCTACCTCTATATAAGCTTAAGTTAGGCTCCAAGGTATATATCTAGCGTGAGTATAAAGGTTAGTAAGGCCTTTTTTAACTTATTATAATTAATAAAGATAATATTACTATTAAAGTTAATAGCTATCCTTATACTTTCTACTTAACCTCTATTAAGCTATTTTTATATAACTTAAGTAAAAGTGATATACCCTTTAAAGAGCCTAATAAAGACTCCTTTAATAACCTAGCCCTAGATATTACTATTAACCTACTAGATCTACCTACTAAAAAGCTTCTCCTACCTACTGCTATATAACTAAAGCCTGCGCTAAAACGCTGCTCTAGGCGCCTATATAAAAACCCTATTATGTAGTTACTTACTAAGATTAATTTCTTTCATAATTTCTCTACCTCTATTACATTACATCAGACAGTATATCTTAAGCTTATGCTTAAGCTATACGTAGACAGCGTTATTACTACCCTTACCCTACCTTTTTAAGCCTTATATTAAAAGGAGTTCTAAGGTTTATTAGATAATAATGTCTTTGAATTTATTCTCTATAACAAAAAGGTTTATAGTAAGTAATAGATCTATACGTTATAATTCATTAATAAAGTTAGGGATAAAGCAGACATCCTATATAAGAACTTATACCTTATAATTACTAGCTATAATAATAAGGAGAAGTAATACCTACTTATATAAAGCCTAGCTATTTAATAAGTTAGTTAATAGTTAATTTTTACTATTACCTTATCCTTAAGTATACTAGGATTTCTAATATAGCTATGTAATATAACATAAGTATATATATAATTAACTACCTGCCTTAATTAAATAATTCTTATAACCTTTCCTACTTAGTTAAAAGACGCCTACCTAGAGGTATTATGTTTAAGTTAAATAACTGTTATATAGTATTATAGAGGTAGGTACTAATTAGTAGTTTATATATAATTACTACTATAAAGAAAAGCTGTAAATAGAGTTATTAATATTTAACCTGTACCTACTCCTATTATCTAGTAGTAAAAATAGTCCCTTTAGCATTATAGGGATATAAACTAATAATACAATTAGCCTCTCTAATATAGAATTCTTAGAGATAGAAGATTATAAGCTAAAGGCTATAAAGTTATTAGCTAAGCATAAGTAGTTCCTTACCCTATTACATCCCCTTGTTTTTAATAGATATATTATAAGCATTAATAATAATAATACTATTATAATAAGGTAGAAAAACTAAGGTAAGAAGCTTATAATAATTAACCTATTAGCAGTAGACTTTACTGTATAATATATCTAATAATAAGCCTATAGAGGATATGTTACCTTAATTCATTAGCCTAAAGCAGCCTCTAACTTATCTACTACTACCTAGTATAAAGACCCTACAAGTAATAACGTTAAAGCCCTTAATTAATACCCTAAGTAGTAGATAGAAAACCTTAACTGTAGCTTGATTTTTAACCTCTTAATCTATAGTCTGCTAAGCTTATTATCTTTATTAATAGCTCTTTTGCTAATAGCTATAACCTTATGTCTTAACTTAGTTTTATTATTATCCTTATAAATAAAGCTATTATAAATAATATATTTAAATTAACTCGTAATATTATTTACTTTAGTAGTATAAAGTCTAAGCGGATTATAAGAAGCATTTTAGCTTCTAAATCTATACTATATCTGCTAGCATAGATATAGCCTAAGTTATCTCTTTAACCCTTTCTAATATTACTAAATAACTTAGATCTCTATAAATACCCTCTATTATATATACTAACTTATACTCCTTATATAAGTGTCTTATAAGGCTTACTACTACTAAGGAGAAGCGCCTTATAATTAATATTATAGCTTTATAATCATTACGTAAACATTATAAAGTCCTCAATATACGCTAGATTAACAGTAATAACAACCTTACTAATAGCTTTATAAAGTTAGCCTTATATAGGTTATTAGAGTAATTTATAAGCTATAGGTATATAACAGTTGGAATAGAAGGATAGGTTATATATAATCAATTTATAATTACTAAGTAATTATATAAGGTTAAATTTTATATATTTACTATAATAAAGAGGGTAAGTATAGGGTTTGTTTTTGTAGGCTTATTACTTTATTATTTCACCTACTTTATATTACTTATTTTACACTTCTAGAGAGCTACTAGTATTACAAAAAGTAGGTAATAGTAAGTAATAATAACATAGTTAATCAATAGTTATTAACCTATTAATTCTAGTGCAGTAGCTGCGCAACAACTACGCTGCATAACTATACTAAGTTAGGTCTATAGCCTTACTTTACTAGTAGATTACGTTAATCTAGCTAGCTAGCTAGTTATATAAGCATAGCTAGTAACCTTATACCTCCTGTTTCTAGCTCTTTAGCTATAGTAACCTATACATACTAATTCTTATAGTTTACCCTACTAAAAGGCTGTATATAAAATCACGTAATTCTAAAGGATATTAATAATAATAATGAAGATAATGGAATAAGTAATCTAAGAATAATTATAAACACTAGCTCTTTATCTATAAGTATACTATTGCTACTAGACTAATTATTAATATATCTATGGAGGGTGTTAAAAAAAAATACCTATAGCTGTTACTAGTAATATAGGCTAAAAACTTAGGTATTATACTATAGAAACTAAAGGGCTTTAATAATCAATGATAATATCTACTAAAACCCTATGAAGAGTAACTTAGTAAAGCTATCCTCTATTATAGCTATTAGAGCTTATATAGAGATTAATATAGTAAAGAAAGTAGCCTCAGCCTTTATTAAGAAATTTAAAAGTAAAAAACTACTAAGGTATAGTAATATTAACATATATCTATACTAAGACATATTCCTTTTAAGATATACTACATAAACTAATAGGAAAGTTTTAAGAAGTATATACAAAGAAACTATACTACTAGGGAATAGAAATTTAACTTATCTCTAAAATTATAAATATTAAGGAGTATAAGTAAGAATTAGTTCCTACTATTAAAGGAGATAAAGTAGTTATAACTATTAATTAATAGTAACTATATAAGAATAAGTTAAAGGAGAAATAAAACTAATCGTAAGAATAGCTTCTCCTAGTACTTCTATAAAGTAAAATCTATGAATTATCTATACTAAGATTACTTAATAATATTATAGGTCTACCTATTTATAAGTAAAAGGATATATTAATATTAGCTATCCTATCTATAGTCATAACTATAATAAGGAAACTTACTAAACTTACTACTTTAATAATATATAGAAGCTTTAATAATATAGGTATAAGGCTAAATATAGTAATAAAGACTACTTATACTATAAAATAAGCTAGTATAAAGCTATCTTAAGATAAAGATAAACTATAACTAAACTTATACTAAGTAAGATACTACCTTAACTAATAGTATACCCTATACACTATATTAAAGTAGAAACCTTTAATACTATTATTTAGTATTAGTAGAGAAACTATAAAGAGTAGGATAGACTTAAAAAGGATTTCTATAAAAGTAAACATTATAGTCTCTTCTAAGTCTAGTATAAAACATATAAGGAAACTAAATATAGAAACTATTACTAATTAGGAGACTAAGAGGAATAATATAGCTATAAGAATATTATCTCAAGAAGTAAAATCTACTAAATAAAGCTTGCTAATAATAAGTATAAAAGCTAGTATCTAGCCTAACTAATAAGATATATAAAATAATTAGTATTACTAAACTCTAAAGATAGTAATAGTAAAAATAAAACTAATAGCCTAAGCTCCTTAAAATAGCATAAAGTAAAGTTTAACTTCTCTATAATTAGTATTAAAGATAGGAGTAATAAAGTATATAATAATTATTAAGCTATAATAGTAGATCTCTAAAGCATAACTAACCTCTACTATTACTAGACTAAGAAGTATAAAGAAGCCTAAATCTAACTATAACTAGTACTAAATATACATACCTACTTAGAACTTCTTAGTAAAGTAGAAGTAGTTTATAAATTCTATATAGAAGGGGATCTACTAAATATAAATAAGAAGTCTATTACTATATAATAAAAAGATAATATACTAGTAAACTAAACTATTACATAGGAATTTACCCCTACTACATACTAAAGTATAGTATTATTATAAGTAATACATTATCCTATAAAAACAAGAGCTATACTAAAACCTGTTTCTACTATACATACTACTAATAGAAATTAGGAAATAATAAACTCTACTTTATAAACTATAACAAAGCATACCTTCCCTTAAATCAGCTTTTAACCTTATATTCTATTAAGAACTATAACTTCTATACTAGTAGCTAGAGCTGTATAAAATAGTAGTAACTACACTTTAATAGTTTAAAGATATACTTACTAAGGCTTAGAATATCCTCTAAAATAACTTTAGGATACATATTATTAAGAAGATTAATAATACTATAAGAATAGCTCTTAAGAGATAGATAGCTACTAAGGAAGACTAAACCTTTATTATAGAAGAAAAGGTATAACTCTAAGTAGATATTAAAGGAATTATAATAACTAGATATAATAAGGTAGCTAGAATACACTAGATAATAATAGTTATTACTAATGTCTATAAGTTAGTAGATACTAATAAGGGATAACTAAGAGACTAAAGCTATATTATTTAATATAATGCTATAGTTAAGCATTAGAATATGTATTATAAGATATACTACAAACTTACACTTATTAATTGTAATTAAAATGATTTCTTAAGACCTAATAGAACAGCTATCTATGTAGACTAAGGCTATAATAGGTAGAATAAGAGACTAAGAATAGTAGACTATAACTCTAGACTTAGTATAATCCTATACTAGGGTATTAATGTATTATATAACTACTAAATACTATAGACACTAATTAAGTAATATAACTATACCTAGAGCTACTATCTATAGGCTAAGTAGATATACCTAATATATAATATCTTATTTTAGGTAGTATAGTATAAAAGTATATTTGTTACATTATAAAGTAGATAAAGGACTATATGAACTACAATATAGTAAAGGTTACCTAAAGCTAATCCTCTACTATAATTTCCTATTAACTATAGAAAACTTTGGTATAAAATACACCTTATCCTACTACATCTCAAAGTAATTTACAATACTATAAAACTAACTAAGGCCCTTCTAGGCTATATATTATATAAATGTGTTTTATTTCTAGGATTTAATAATAGGTATGAAGTATAATAATTGTATTAGGTTTTTAACTAGTAGTATAGCTTCTAATATTATCTCTCTCTTTAACCTTTAGACTATTATCCCTTAATTATACTATACTTACCAGATAGCGTAGACTACCACCTATAGCTAGCCTAAGTACCTCTTAATTATTATAATTAATAATCTATCCTCCTTCTAAGCTATCCTACTAATAAAATAGGAGGACCTCTTCTATAGAGCCTACCTTACCTTATCAATCTAGTGTGTATTAGCTACTAGGCTATTAAGAAGGAATATTACTAGCCTAATACTTACTATATTAATTACTATATAGTTATTTATATAGGCGTTAATAGTAATTAATACTATAAAGTAATTGGTCTCTATTTTCCTTAATAATAGTATACATTTAAGCTATTATAAACTGCTTTAGAAACTCTAAGGGATTATAGTTAGGAGGAGGGACTATATTAAAGGGATTACTTAGGTTAATTATAGTTATAGTTAAGTAGTATTTAACTTAGTTACTTTAATAGAGATAGGTTTTTATGTAAGATTTATCTAGATTATAGGCTTTATAGGTTATAGGTATAGTTAGTAGGATAACCCTAGATTCTATTATTACTAACTCTATATACCTAAAAAGTCTACTCCTTAAGGTTTAACCTTAACAGTTTAGAGTTCTTACTATAGAACTTAAAGGTATTTCTAACTATACTAATCCTATAGCATAGTATGTTTTTTAAGTAAACTACTATACTAAGTTAACAGTATAAGAATAGAGTATAGTAATTGTATTAGGCTATTTACTACTGTTTCTTTTATTATTTAACTTATATTAACTACTAGACCTAATAAGTTCTACGATAGTTAAACTAGCGTTTTTTAATATATATATTATTAGATATAATACATTGTAAAATCTACTACTAGGAAGTTAATTAACATAAGCGTTTTACCTTACTCTTTCTACTTAACAACAATAATATTTATATTATTAACACTTATAATATAGCTATTAAAAAACTACTTCCTATGTATATATTATATAGATGCAATTTATTTCTAGGATTTATTAAAGGGTATTAAGTATAATAACTATATTAAGTCTTTAACTAATAAAGTTCTAATAAAGTCTCTCCTAGATTATGTAATACCTACTAGACAGCGTAGATTACTACTTATAGCTAGCCTAAGTACTCCTTTATACTTTTCATCCTTTCCCTATCCCTCTATAACTATACTATCCTACTAATGAAGTAAGGGAGTCTCTACTATAAGGCCTACATTATATTTCTAATTTTATATACATTAGTAATGCCCTTCTAGGCTGAATATTTTACATATGTGTTTTATTTCTAGGCTTTAGTAATAGGTGTAAAGTATAAGTACTATATTAAGTTTTTAACTAACAAGTTTCTAACAATATCTCTACTTTTATCTAGCCTTAGTTAGACTATACCTACTAGATAGCGTAGATTACTACCTATAGCTAGCCTAAGTACCTCTTTATAATAAAGATCAATAATCTATCCTCTTTCTAATCCTACTAATAGAGTAGGAGAGCCTCTTCTATAGAGCCTACTTTACCTTATTAATCTAGTATGTATTAGCTACTAGGCTATTAAGAAGGAGAATTACTAGCCTAACGCTTACTATATTAAATACTCTAATATTATTTATGTAGGCATTATTAGTAATGATACTATATAGTAAATATTATAAATTTATGAATTATATAATGTATTTAAGCTACTATAATCTTAATAATAACCTGTTAAGGGTTATAAGTGGGAGGTACTACTAGGTAAGGGGTTCCTTAGGTTAATTAAAGTTATAGTTAAGTAGTATCTAACTCAGTTACTTTAATAGAGGTAAGTTTCTTAAAAGTTATTTTTATATATTACTAAAACCTACTAAGGAGAAACTCCCCTTATATTCTTATACAGTATAGTCGCTTGTTTTGTTCTAAATAAATACAGGATATTTATACTATGCGTTAACTTAATACATTATATATATTGTTAGAGCTATAGGAATAGGTAAAGGAGCTATAGTAATAGGTAAAGGATGGAAAGAGTGGGTCGCTAATTCCGGCGATCCACTAGTGTACCTTAGCCTTATAGCTAAGCGCATAGACATTTTAGCTAACTATAAAGGTTACTACTATAGAAGATCTATCTAAAGAAAATGTAAGTAAGTTATGTATTATATTCTAGTATCTATAGTATACGCTGTTGGCCTAATAAATAGTAGTATAATGCAGTTACTAACTATTACCTCTTAAAACCTTTAAAAAATAACTACCTTATATAAAAACTAAAATCTATAGAGCTGTTATCCTTACTTAATTACTGTAACTAATAGTTTAGAGTAAGAAATAAATGTACCTACCTTATTACTAATAGGCTACTGCTAAAAGCGTATAAGTAAGAAAACCCTTCCCTTTATTAAAGTAACTTTTTCCTTATTAAAGAACGCTAATTTAACTAGCGTAGAACCTGTTAGATCCGGCAGTCAAGATCAGTTATATAACGCAAAAAGAAACAGTAGTAAATAGCCTAATATAAGCACTATACCCTAAACTGTTTCCTTATTAAAAGAATACTTTCCTTATTATACTTATCCTACTCTCTATTACCTTTACCTATAGAAACTGCTGTTTTCCCTTCTTTAAATGCTACTTTCCCTCTTTTTTTATTTTCTTCTTAATATAATATCTCCCTATCCTAACAACTAGCACTTAAATTACTCCAATAATTAACCATTTTAGCACCTAGCTATATACATTAATATAGACCCCTTTAGAGGTATATATTACTTATTATATTAATAAATTTATTATCTAGAATTAGAAACCTAACTATATTATATTAATACTAAAGAATAATATCTAACTAATCTACTAACTCTTAGTATATATTAATACCCCTTAGCCTACCTATAAAAGACACTCTTAAAGAAACCTATTACTCCTATACCCTATTAAGTAGGATAAAGATAACTAGTAGTTTAAGGCTATAATTATATCTATTCTTTAAGTACTGTAGAAATATATAGAAATAGAAGCGCTAAGATAAGTAGAGCTATCTAGACTAGCTTATAATATAGAATATTAAATATATAAAAGCTAACTTAAACTATAATCCTAAGAAAACTAGTATTATTAAGATAAGAATAACTATCTCTACTAGATCTAAGTAGTAAATATTAGAAGAATAGTAGAATCTTTAGTATTTTCTATAGCTCCTATAACTATACTAGTTACACTAATAGAGATACTCATTCTAATAATAGTAAAAGGTAAGGATAAAGAATAGATACCTCTCTATCTTAAGAAGACTAACTAAGAAACTAAAATAAACCCTATATCTACTATCCCCTTCTAAGTAAACCCTATCTAATCTATCTTAACCTTATATTATTAATAAATCCTACTAGTACTTAAAACCCTATTTAATCCTATTCTTTACCTTAAATATTATTATTAATATATCTTAATACTATAATAGACTTTACTAAATATAAGTATTATACTAACTTACTACCTATTTAGAATATTAACCTTATTATAATATTATAAGAATAGTTTTATGTCTTTTTAGAATACTCTACTATCCTAGTAGTAAACACTTTACTAAGCCTTAGTATATATTAGCCTAATAGTTTCTACTTTTCTAATATTAGTTATATTTACTCTAATATAGATATTAATTCTATCTCTCTAAATAAGGGATAGAAATACTAAACTAATATGAAATATTTATTTTATCTATAATAGATAATTATACTACTAAAGCTAGAATTAAATAGGTATATCTTAATCTTAACTAACTCCTTATAGAGAAGCTAGAACTTAGTTCTATTTAGGGCTCCCTTAGTAAAAGTAAGATAATACTAAAATTAGCCTAAATAACTAGTATACTTTACTCTAAATAGGGTTTAGCCTCTCCCTATCTAGCGCTTAAGCTAAACTAACTACTCTATTATATACTACTATAGATATACTTACTAACAAGAGATTCCTAGATTAAGTAATAAAAGTAGGTAGACTATATTATACTACTAGTAAGTAAACCTAGATAGATATTATGAATACAATTTACCTCTAGCTAGAGTCTACTATTAGATAGATTATTAATACCTTAAAGGTATAGGATATAATAAACTAGCTTAAGTATATAGACTATAAAGTTATAGCTACTAAGGATAAGATATTAAGTAAAGCTAAAAGCTTACTTAAAATTACTACTAACTACTAATATGTAGTCTAGCTTATAGAATATAATAATAAGGCTTACTATAGAGGTACTATAAAGAACTTATAGTACCTTAGAAACTAAGAGTAGAGTAATAACTATAATTAATACCCTTAGAATAAATAATCTTAGAAACTATAGAGGCTTATATAATTAGGGAGGATACTAGTACTATAGAGGCTTATATAATTTAGGTAGATATAGTAGAAGCTACTTATAAAGATACTTAGGTAAGTGAGGATGCTATAAAAGTAATTACTATAGCTAATAAGAAGGATACTAAAACTAATAAGGTTATACTAGATATAAGTAGTAATAGTACTAATAAGAGGTAATCCCTTACTAATAATAATACTAAAGATAGACTTAGTAAGATTAATACTATAGAGAAATACCCTATTAGCTAATCTTCCTCTATAAAGATAACTTAGACTTTAAGGAACAATATATAAGACTTAAGGTAGATATATATACCTTTATAGATATAGATAAATTAGAAGGAGAATATATTACTTATATTACTGTTAATAATAATAAGGTAGAGAATAATATAACTAGCTACTACTCTATAAGCCTTAAAGTAACTCTAGACTAAAAATTTAAAGTAGTAAGACTATATTAATAGTAGAAGTTAGAAGTACTATAGAATCTAAAAATACCTCCTACTATCCTACTAAAACTAAAGGTATACTAATATTATAAGTACTATTAAACCTTCCCCTTTTACTAATATTCTTATAAGATATATATTTACTAATTAGTATATACTAATAGTAAAACCTATTATAGAACCTATCTTAGATATAGATAAGGGAACTAATAGTATAGAGCTTTAAAAGCTAATAGATAGGCTAGAACTAGGAGTAGTATTCTATACCTCTAATATTATTATAAATACTAAAAGAAAAATTAAAAGCCTAGCTAAGTTATAGAGTATAACCTAAACCTAGACACTAACCTAGGGTTCTACTGTAATATACACTACTATATTAGTATATAGAGAGATATAAATAGCTATAATAAGGAAGTCTACTTAGATATAGGTATATCTACTATTCTTATTAATAGATATAAGCTTATATTAAACCTAAGGGGAGTCTATCTCTATAAAATTAAACCTAGGAAACTAATTAGTGTATCTAGTAGCGTTAAAGTGTATAAGGAAGCTACTTTAAATATATATATTATAAGAGATATAGATAGAATAAATATTATAGGATACTTCTCTATTATAGCCTTAGTAATAGATAACCTTAAGCCTAAACTCTTACTAGGTATAGAATTCCTTAATAGCTATAGTATAGAAACTAGCTACTTAGTAAGAAGGGTCTATTTCTAAGAGTAGTATAATCTAACTATCCTTATTACCTTTATAATACTAATAAAAAGGTATTTTAGAGAGTAGTAGTATAGAAAACTATAATAATATACTTAAGTAAAATAATTTAGATATCTATCTATTATATAGACCTCTTAGGATAACTAGATTATAATAAGATTAACTATCTCTTTAAAGCTAAGTACCTAATAGTAATTAATTATATCTATACTAATAAATCTAATAAGATTATCTATTTTATTAACTTATATCTAGAAGTTAAGTAAATCTAAAAAAATAAAAGGCTAGGAACTATTACTAACTATAAGGTAGATAGTAAATATTACCTATTATAAAAATAAGTAATAGTAGTAAAAGCTATAGTAGTTTCTATAGAAGACTTAGATCTATATACCTTTAAACTAAATAATATTATAATATTTATCCTATAAGCTAATAAGAAGGATATTGAAGTTAAGGAATAGTATATATATTTTTATAGAAAACCTAGAATAAGCCAAGAGACTCAAGTAACTCCTAGAGAGCTATAACGTCTAGTATAACTATAGTATTATACCTATACCTAGAGAGAAGAGAATAAGGATTAACTTAGTAGATAACTAGTAAAATTAGAAACTAGTAGTAAAAATATATAACCTTAGGATTAAGGATAAAGTACTACTAGACAAACAGTATAATAAAATATATACCTAAGGAAAATTCTCCTAGATAATAAAGCTAACCCTACTCAGATACCTAACCTTTATTACCTAAAGAATTATTAAAGAAAAAATAAAATACATATAGTTATAGATCTCTATTAACTAAATAAAATTATAGTTCCTAATATATACCTATACCTATTATAGAATAAGATTATTAGTAGCCTCTATAGTAAAAAATAGTTGTTTATTTTTAACGCTTTAGCCTTTTGTTACTAACTACTAATCCTTATAGAATATAAAGACTAAATAGTTATTATTAGTCCTAGAGGCTTAGAAATATCTTTTCTAGTCTTAATAGGATTTTTAAACTTACTAGTATATACTTTATACTTTATAGATTATAGACTTAAAAGATACTAGTATTTTATATAAGTATATATAGATAATATTATTATTATATTTAGTAACATATTCAAGGAGTATAAAGAATACCTATATATAGTCTTAGGAATCTTTTAGAGGGCTAAGGTAGTAATATACACTAGAAAAAGCCTCTATAAATATAGGTTAGTTACCTTAGTAGGTTTTAAGGTTAATGCACTAAGACTAAATATAGTAGAAGATAGAATTAATGTACTCTAAAAACTAAAATACCCTAATAAGCTCTTAGACCTAGAAACATTTATTAGGAAAATAGAGTTCTTATAATAATTTACTACTTAGTACTATTAAAAAGTATTATTATTTAATAAGAGGAAAATATAGATACTTAAAGAAGGTAAAACTACTAAAAAGCTTAAAACTAACCTTACTAAAAGGAATAAGATAGCTATTATAACCTTAATATTATACTAACTAACTAGAATTAAAAGGAGGCTTTTAAGATCCTTATAGATTAAGTCTATATAGATAGAAATAGTAGTTTATTATTATAACGTGAATTAGTAAATCTTTTTAAATATTAACACTAGTAGGAAAAGTATACAAGCCTTTATATTCTATCTTATTATAGATTAGGATAGAGAATAAATACTAGCTAACACTATATGACTAGTTCTATTCCTAAGCTAAAACCTAACTATAACTAAGAAGATATATAGATTAATAGATATAAAGATAGTATATATTATTTAGATATATAAGAATATTTAAAAATTTAAAAATCTTACTAATTACTAGTAGTATTACTTATAGACTATATAGTAATAAAAGGTATTATAGAGTAGACCTCCCTTAAAACTACTAATACTAATAAAATAAACCCCTAACCAATTAATATATCTATATACCTTAGCTAGTTTAACCTATAGGTAGTATATATTCCTATATAAATAAACCTTATTCTAGACATACTATTATAACTCCTGATAATTAATAATCATAATAAATTTAAGGAGCTTATAATAGGACACACTAAAGTATAAGGGAAACTAGTAGTAAAGAAGAGGTAGCTAAAATTAAAGTATAGTAAACTTAATAGTATCTATAACTATAATAAAGCTATAGATATATTAAAACTAACCTACTTAGAACTCTAAATCTTAGATAGAATAATAAAAGCCTTTACTAATAGATACTATAAAGAAAAATATTAATATTATATTATAAATATAGTAAAGAAATATAGTAATAAAGAAATATATAATAATAAAGCTGATAGTATTAACTAATATATAGTAATTATAGATAACTACTAGCTAAGCTTACCCTTTATAGTTAAGAGAGACTCACTATATTAAATTAGAAATAATAGAAAGAAATAGCTTATAGTACTAAATAGTAAAATTAAAACTATAATAAAGATAGTATATAATACCTACAGCTATTATAGTTAGTAGTGAGTAATATATGTACTTAATAGATTATATTTCTAATACAAATTAAAACATATTAAAGACTATATTAGATAGTACCTAAAATACATTAAAAACTCTATAGATAGAATAAAACTACTAAGAGAACTATAACTAATCTATACTATACTAAAGCCTTTTGTAGTAAGTTATAACTATAGACTTTATTATTACCCTACTACTAAAACTAGTAGAAAACTTATTCTAGTAATTAGATATAAAGCTAATAAAAGAATTTAATACTATAATAGTAATTATATATAAAAGTAGTAATAAAGTTATAGTTATACTAAGATATACTATATATATAGTAGTAGACTAAGTAATACTATTACTATAAGGACTATAACTCTATAAGTAATACTTACTAATATATATAATATTAGACTATAACCCTAAATTCTTATCTAAAGTCTAGTAAGCCCTATAGACCTTACTAAGAGTTAAACTTATAATATTAATAGTATACTACCTATAAATAGATAGAGCTATAGAATAAAGAAATTAGGAAACTAAAATTACTATATAGTACTATATATCTATATTAGATATCCTATAGCTAAATATAGTCCTAATACTATAGTACTAAATAAACTAATTAAGTATAGAAATACTAGATAAGTTACTAAGTAAATATACTTTTAGTTTCTAACTCTTTATAGTAAGTAGTAGATATACTAAATCTAGATATCAAACTAATAATACTAGAAATAGTAAGACTTACATAAAAGATACATAGTTAAGAAGCTAAGATAGTAGTAACTCTAAGAGTAGTAGCTATAAAAATTAGATATAATAAAAGTAGAAATCTAACTACATTTAAGCTGGGACACTAAGTCTATCTAAGGCTTTATAAGGAATATAACCTACTAGGAGAGCCTTACTAGAAATACTTATAATAGAGAGCTAGCCCCTTTAAAGTTCTTAAGAAAGTAGGATAGCTAGTATATAGACTTAATTTCTCTATTAATTAGAATACTTACCTAGTAGTATTAGTAGTATAATTAAAAGCTATACTAAAAGGATAAGACCTATACTATAGATAACTCCTTAACCTAAGCCCTACTTATATTAAGGGAGATAATAATAAATAGAAGTTATATAAGATTAAGAAGTTAATAAAGAGATATATAGTTTAGTATACTAGAAAACTATTAATTAAGTACTTAGTTAGATAGAAAGGATATAGTACTAAAAATAATATATAGTATAAATAGGATATCCTCCTATAAAATACAAGCAGCCTAGTACATAAGTTCAATAGATAAACGCTAATAAACCTAGTAGAAATAATAAGCCTAAAGGTAATATAGTAAAATACTACTACTACTAAGCTAATCCTAGTAATAGACTTAGTAACCCTACTTAAACTAACCTTACTTATAGAAGTCTTATATACTAACTTCTATGTTATACTACTATAGTAGAAGGTAGATATAAATAAATACTATAACTATATATAAATAAAGAAAAGAAAATTATATTACCCTTAATATTAAGAATAATAATTATAAAGGAAGAAATAGTTAAGACACTAACCTATAAAAGTAACTCTTTCTTATATAAGCTCTCTAGAAACCTACTAATAATATAAAGTTTTCTTAACTTAATATATTCTTTACTACTAGTACCTACTTACTCCTTATCTTTACTAAACTTATATTCTTACTAAACCCTTATCCTTATTAACCTCCTATTCTTACTAAGCCCTTATTTTTACTCACCTTTAGCTTTTCTCCTCCCTACTCTATTACCTAATACCTAAACCTTACTCTATTCTATTACTACCTACTTACTCCTATATATAATCCTAGTTATAGCTAGAAACCTTAGAATACTTAAAATAGTATTATAGTAGAACCTACTATTAAATATAAATAACTTAAGAATAAATATAAATACTAGCTCTATATCTATAAGTATACTATTACTACTAGACTTATTATTAATAAGTTTGTAAAAGGTACTTTAAAAGAAAAGCTTATAGTATTTACTAGTAATATAGGCTAAAAACTTAAGTATTATACTATAAAAAACTAAAGCGCCTTAACAATCTATAATAATATCTACTAAAACCTTATTAAGAGTAACTTAGTAGAACTATCCTCTATTATAGCTATTACCGCCTATATAAAACTTAATATAGTAAGGAAAGTAGCTCTAGCCCTTATTAAGAAATTTAAAAATGAAAAACTACTAAGCTATAGTAATATTAACTTATACATTTATAGTAAAATCTATTCCTTTATAGATATACTATACTAATTAACTATAAGGTTTAAGGAGGTATATATAAAGAAACTATACTACTAGGGAATAGAAATTAAACTTATCTCTAGAGTTATAGATATTAAAGAGTATAATTACTAAAGATAGGAGTTAGTCTATTATTAGGCTTACTGCTATTAATTAATAAGTAACTATTAGTAGGAGGAGGAAGAAGAAGAGTAGTAGATCTTTCTGTAATATCCTTAATTAGATATAGGTAGGTATTAGTTATCTTTTAGAACTTATTATAGTTTAGTTATTTAGCTAGAGGTCTATACCTTAGATTCTAGAATATAAGATATATCTTACTTAAATTCTCTATAGATAGATGTCTAAGGTAGTAGCCTTAATAGTCTACTAAAATATCTATATATACTTAGCTATGAGGCTAAGCTATACTACTAGCTTACTAGGATTAGCGATCTACTCTCTCTATCTATCTCCTCTTTATGTATTATTTACTACCCCCCCCCCCCTCCTAGGTTCTTTTTACTATCCTTTATTATCTCTAATTACCTATTTCTATAATTACCTATTTTAGTAATATATTCCTATACTGTAGCGAAGACCCTTTATTACTATTATTACTACGTTTTTGTTTTATATTTTCTTAATTATTATATTATAGGAACTAATATATATAATACTGTAAACTGTAATAGCTACTAGCTAGTACCTATTATATATTTTCTATACAGTTAGAGAAGTAGATATAGTTATTATATTACTATCATTTAGCTACCTTAGTTATAGAAATATCTAGAAATATAATAGATTCTTTTTCTCTATTTAATATAGTAATATTAGTGTCTATTAATGTTAAAGAGATATATAATTTTTCTGTATTCTTTATAATACTCTACTATATCTATTAGTAGTATAACTACTATCTAATACTTTATAAAATACTCTTTATATTTACTTACTATTATTACTATGTTATAGATAGGGTATATCTCTTTAGTGTTATAATACTATATTCTAATATAGTTATGTTACTTTATAGGGTTTTATAGGGTAGGTTATTAATCTACTATATTTACATATTAGTATAAATACACTCTTTGTCTAGACTTAATATCTACTTATACCTTAATTTCCTTATTCTTACTATAGTTCTATTTAAAGCAAAACTAAATTCTTCGTAGTTAGAAGAATAAGTAGTGTATAAATTTTAACTTATATATATCTATTCCAAAATCTAGAGTAGGTAATATATACATCTAGTATTATGTTATTACTTATTTAGTAGTTATATATCTTTTTTCAGTTCTTAGTATCTATGTCTTAGAAGTCTATTATAGACACTATTATTTAGTATACCTTATATAGGTCTTTATATCCCTTTATATAGACCCTTAGGTATCTACTCTAATTTATACCTCTTTACTAAAAACTAAGTATATTTTCTCTACTACTACTATCTATTAATCTACTACGCCTCTATATATAATAATAATTTTAATAATTCTATCTTTCTCTATATGATCTCTTATAGCTGTCTAGGCTATGTATAGTAGTATTGCTATTATCTTACTTAGTTCTAGATTCTAGTTATTATATTTAAGCTAAATCTATAAGAGAAATAGTTTCTATTATATTTATATACTATACCTTTATTTCTTATTCAATACGAAGTTAGTAAAGTAAGGTTTAAGAGGAAATATTATCTTTATAGACCTCCTCTAATATACTTATAGGCACCCTACTTTTACTTAGTAAGGCTATATATATAGCTAACTAGACTACTTTGAATTCCTAAACTACCTTTTACTACCCTAATCACTAAATTTAGTTTCTTAACCTATAACTCTCCTTCTAGCTATATAACGTAAAAATATTACTATTACTACTATTATTACTATTATTATATGAGAATACTAATAGACCTTTAGCGATTCTTTAGGGATAGCCTAGATACCCTAGACCTACCTTATACTTCTCTACCTATCTAGATAAAGCCCTTTATACTAGCTAGTCTAAAGAAATACTTTAGCTTAAATCTTATACCTCTATCTATACCTACCTTTACCGATTATTAATTTCCTCCCTAGCCTAACCCTTTAGCTAACCTCTTATAGTTTTTAAGCTATACACCTAGGAGAGACTAGGTTAGGGAATTAATAATACCTCTATAAAAGCTTACTACCCTAGCTGCTACTAAAGGGTTACCTATTTATAAGCTTACTAATGCTAAAAGTACTATATCTAAAAATGCTGTATTATTATAAGCCTCATCTAACCTAGCCCTATCTAAGCTGTTAATAATTAAGCTAACATAGGTTATTTAGAGTGAAAATGTAATACTATTATAGCTTCTTACTAATTAATTAGTAATTACTAAAGAGTAGTATGCTGCCCTTTAGCCTATACCTATAGTATTCCTAAGGAGAATATTACTCTAGAGTAGATATCTAGCTAGCTTACTGCTATTAAAGCTAGTAATAACCTTTAGCTAATAGCTAGTGAATAAATCTATAACTAATAGGCTATTACTTAAGTAACCTTAATACTCTAGATATAATAGAGTAACTACTGCTTTATAATTAATATAATAGATAATAACCCCCTTATTAGCCTATAGATAATCTTTTAAGTGTTTATCTAATTATCTTATATTAACCCTAAGCTCTAGGAAACATATCTTTATAGTTAACTCTCTAAGGTATAGTAGAAGGACCTTAACCCCTTTTATTCTCTAGCTAAATAGTTAGTGTTACAGGCTATGCCTTAGATAATTATGGCTAGGCTGTGCCTGCTACTAGATTAAGCGAGCTGCGCGCACGCGCACAAAAGGCGTAGTGCCTAAGCATACTGTACACCCTTTTCCTTCCTTTCCTCCTTAGTTTAGATTACTAGTAATTAAGTTACTAAATTACCTAAATAAGGCCTTACCTAGCCTATTATATATTTAAACTCTCTTTCTCTTACCCTTACTAATTATACTGTATAATAATAAGTAACTATTTTATTATGCTAGATATGCCTCTAGCGTAAGACATGTAGCCTATAAGCCTGCTAGTATAAAATAATAATTGTATAGTAATTCTTAAAGAAATAGTTACTACTTTAGTAATATAGATATAAACCTTTATAGATGTTGTAACTGCTAATATAGCCTAGCTACTACCTCTAGCCTTAGTAACAGTAGCCCTAGCTATAATAGATATATCTATAGACTTTAAGCGTAAGTAACTACTAAGTCCCCTAAAGTTTACTAGGTTACATAAGTATTACTTATCCTAGGCTTACTAGATATATAATAAGCTTAAAATTAATGTAGTATTCTTTACTATAAACTATAAAGCTTAGTATTTTATCTACTCCTACCTTAATGTTAGCCCTTAATAGACAGTAGCTATATACTATAAGTAAGGTAGCTAGAATAGTAATTATAATATTATAGGTTTTATAAAGTACCTTAACTATACCTTTAGTAACCTAAATGTATAGGTATAAGTAGCTATAGTGCTTATAAGTATCTATATAAAGGAAAATAAGACCTTCTCTAGCTTCTACCTTTAGTTTAAGTAGACTCTAGCTAAGGCTAGCGTAGGAAGTTAGGTAGCTAATATATGAATTATGCTTATACATAACATACTTAATTTATAACTTAAGAATACACTTATTACTATTATATTACCTAATAGCTTTACTAATATAGTCCTAGTAATTAGTTATATTATATAGAAAGTAGAGGATCTCTATTAGTAATAGTACTTATGTAATATACGCCTAGTAATAAAAAAGAAGGATACTAATAGTAATACCTTGATAACTAGCTCTATAAGAGCTATAGCCTTAAAGGCTAACATAAAGAAGTAGAAGACATATAAGGAAATATATACCTATTATAACTATAATAAGGTTAGCTACTTAGCCTAAAACTGCCTATTAAAGGAGTATAAGAAGGCTCCTATAATATATATAGTAGCTAAGATAAAGGTATAACCCTATAATAACATAGATTATACTACTGCCTCTAGTAGTAATAAGGATACTAAGTTAGAAAAAGAGTAGCTCTAGGATAAAATTAGGCCCTAGAGCTAATAAGCAAAGAACGCATAGGGTAGGAGGAATTCTAACATACTTAGAAAATAAGCAGGCTAGTAGTACTAGTAGAGGCCTACATTAATAAAAGACTACCTACTAAAGCCTTAATTAATACTAGGTATAATATATATACTATAGTTAATTATAACTTTATATACTAATTACACTTACTATATGTTAATTAATATAAAATACCCTTAAAAGGGTTTATAGATAGTGTAGCTAAGATAGAAGCTAATAGGGTTATAGTCTTTAACCTTAACCTTTATAGCTTCTAGAAGTATGTCTATATATACTTAGTATATAGCCTTAATGTAGATGTTTTCTTAAGTAAGCCTTAGATAAAAGATAATAAAGCAGTCTATAATATAGCAAAAAGGATAGTCTACTATAGTAAGGCTAGCCTTATAATCTACCTAGTTAGATAATAAGAGTCTAAAAGAGTATACTAAATATAAGAAGTATGTGTTTTAAATATAGTGTTATTTATAGTAATCTACTATAGGATAGCGTGTAACAGAAAGGCTTCCTATAGGGTAATAAGGGAGCTATATAATGTAGGTACTACTAATAAGTAATAAGATAAACGTTATAGTACCTCTACTTTAAGATAGATTATAGCTATTAGCTTAGCTAATATTAAGAAAGCCCTATAGCTAATAACCTCTAAGGAGGCTAAGCAGGCTGCTATAGTTACTATACTACTATAATAGGTATATAATAAATTTAGAGACCTCTTTAACCTAAAGATATTAATAGACCTCCTATCCTACTAAGAGGGCTTTAATTATTATATTAAGCTTAAAATAGATACTAGTAGTAAGGAAGCGCTATTACTATAGGGACTACTCTATAGAATATTATATAAAGAGCTCTTTATACTTAAAAACATACTCTAAGAGCTCTTAGACTTAGGATTTATCTATATAAGTAGCTTGTCTGTAGGTATACCTATCCTTTTTATCTATAAGCTAGGTAGTAGGCTATGCTTCTATTATAACTACTATATACTTAATACTATTACTAAGAAGGACTAATACCTATTACTACTTATCTTAGAGATATTATAGTATATTAGGTCTATAAAATAGTTTATAAAAGTTAATGTAGTAGCTGCTTTTTATAAGATATATATTATAGAAGGTAATAAGCTAAAAACTGCGTTTTAAACATACTATAGGCTCTTTAAATAGCTTATCTACCCCTTTAGGCTAACTAACATACCTACTTCCTAGTAATAGTTTATTAATAGTATACTATAAGAATACCTTAATAACTTTATTATAGTATACCTTAATAATATCCTTATATACTCTAATAGTTTAAAGTAGGACTATAAAGATAAGGTATACTAAGTCTTCTACATGCTTTATATAGCTAGCTTAAGCCTTAATGTAACTAAGAGTAAGATCTTAATAAAGAAAGTAAAATACATTAGCTTTATCCTAGAGGCTAGTAAGGGAGTCTCTACTAATCTAGAAAAGGTGTATGCTATCTATAAGTAGCTTACGCTAATAAGCGTTAAGGGTATATATAGCTTCTTTAGCTTTATAAACTATTACTATATGTTTATTAAGGATTATATAGCAGTAGTAGGGCTGCTTAACATACTTATAAAGAAGGGTGTACTCTTTATATAAGGGAAGATATAGTAGAGTGTATTTAATAAACTTAAGAAGCTGTTTACTAATACCCCCCTTCTTTAGGCCTTTAACCTAGCTACTAAGACTATAGTAGAAGCAGATTGCTCTAGCTTTACACTAGGAGGTATACTTATATAGCTAATAAAAGATAAAGTGCTTTAACTAGTTACCTTTTACTCCTAAAAGCTTATAGCTATATAATATAACTACCCTATATATAATAAGGAGTTATTAGCTATTATAGAGTACCTAAAAGCCTAGTAAGTAGAGCTATACAGTACTAATAAGCTTTTTAATATAGTTACTAACTATAAGTCCCTTAAATACTTTATAACTAAATAGAAGTTAATAGAGTACTAAAGTTAATAGGCTAAAAAGCTTATAGAGTATAACTTCTATATTACTTATTAATTAGGTAAGCTTATAGGTGTCTCTAATATACTATTATATAGGGAATAAGATACGCTAGTAAATTAAAGTAATAAATATAAGTAAGGCTATATTATCTAAGTAATCCCTAATAAGGCTATCCTAGAGGGGATAGTGCTTACTTACGCTTCTAACGCTAATAATATAGAGGTTATATATTAACTTACTACTAATTCCTAGAACTTAAGTACTTAAAGATAATAGCCTCTAGTAGATATAGGAAGTAATATAAGATAGGGATAAAGACCTTTAGTATATCTATAGTGCTATTATAGAGGGTGTTTATATGTTACTAATAGAGACTAAGGCCTATATATAAATTATAGACTATGCGCTTAATAGCGCTAGATGTCTTACTTAGTAAGAGAGACTATAGGTCTTAGGTAATAGTAACTCTAACTTACCCCTTAATAAGCTCTATATAAAGTTAATTTAGTAGAGCTATAACTCTATAGTAATAGGCTACTTAGGCTATAATAGTATGCTTAAAATTGTCTTATACTGTTTCTACTAGCCTAGCTAAGCATAAGTAGTATACTGTTTTATCTATAACTGTAATGTATATAGGTAAAGTAAGGTATAGTGCTATATAAAGAGAGGCTACCTATAACCCCTTAAGATCCTAGAGCGCTTTTAGAGTAACTTTTTAATAGACTTTATTATAGACCTACTACCCTTAGGTATAACAAAAGTATACTTCCTATAGGTTATTTCTAATTAGCTTAAGAAGACAGTAACCCTAGAGGTAATAGACACTATAGAGGCTAAAGCCTATACTAAAAGGTTTCTCTAATACTACTTTTGCTTCTATAGTATGCCTAGAAGTATTATTAGTAATAGAGGGAGTAATTAGATAAGTAGGTTTTAGAGGTACTTTTATAAGCTTATAGGAGTAGTATAGAAATTAAGTACTGCTTACTACCCCTAAAGTAATAGGGCTACTAAGTAATTTAACTAAGAGATTTAGGCTATCCTCTATACTTATATAAGCTACCTATAGGATAACTAAGTATAATAGTTATTAGTTATATAGTTAGTAATTAATAATTATATAGTATCTATAATAGGTATAAACCCTTTCTTTCTTACCTATAGGTATTATATAGACCCTATTATAGTAATAGAAACTAAGCCTCTATTAGATGTATAGGAGAAGGTAGCTAATAAGCTTATTAACTAGATAATAGAGGTAATGTATATAGTATAAGCTACTATAGTAGTAACTTAGTAGTATATAGAAGAAGCTACTAATAAGTACTATAGCGCTACTGAGAAGTTTAAACTTAGTAATAAAGTCTAGCTTAACCTACGTAACTATTACTCCCTAAGGCTAAACTAAAAGCTTAATTAGCTTTATAGTAAGTATACTATAATAAAAGTTATAAGCCCCTTAGTTATTAAGCTAAATATGCCTAGTAGTATTTATAACTGTTTTTATATTAACCTACTCTAAAGAGTAGCCTTAGACCCCCTACCTAGATAAGGTGTAATAGATAAGTAACTACTGCTAATAATAGAGGATAGTAAGTAAGAATAGTGTATAGTAGAGATCTTAGTAGCTAAATAGCGCTGCTAAGGGTGCTTAAAGATATATTAGGTACTTATTTAATAGGAGGGGTTTGTAGAGCCTATATAAGAGCCTATAGAGCTTATTAATAAAATATTAGTACTTAATAACTATAAATTAAAATATAGCCCTATTAAAGACTATAATAGTAACTTAGTCTATACATAATAGTAATAAGGAGTATAGAGGAGTAGTAAAAATAATATTATTAATAGCCTATAGCTAGAAATTCTAAAACTAATGCCTATAGGTAAGGGCAGTAATAATAGCATAAAAGAAAAGTATATAGGAGTATATAAGGTATATCCCTTATAACTTAATAGAAATGTTATTAGTAGTATTAGTAGTATTAGTAGTAGTAGTAGTAGTATTAGTATTAGTAGTAGTAGTAGTAGTAGTAGTAGTAGTAGTAGTAGTAGTAGTAGTAGTAGTAGCCTCTTTATAGTTTATATAGACTATAGTAATAAACTTTAAGCTATTAGTAAATATAAAACTTCTATAGTAACTATATACTTATAGATACTAATAAGTTAGTAATACGCTTATAGGCTATAATAAGGCACTTAGCTTAGTTAGCTAAAAGACCTCTTAGGGGAGTAGCCTTATTAGGCGCTATAACTCTAATAATAGAGGGGATAGTAAGTAGGGTAGTAATAGAAGTAGCTTAGATAAAGTCTAGCTTAGGGGTAGTAGTAGGGGTAGGGGTAGGGATAGCTATACTAGTAGAGCTAGTATACTTCTTATGTAAATAAGCCTTAGCCTTAGCTTTAGCCTCTACTAAAACCTAGGACTAGTCCTCTTTTACTAAGGCTTTCTAGGTTTTAGTAGTAAGATAGTAGTATTAGTCTTATATAATTAGTAAGTATAAGTAGTAAAAGTATAAGAAAGGTATAACTTATAAGAGTACTAAGTTAGGCTATAGGTACTATAATAGTAGTAAGGGAGGTAGTTACTATCTCTTAGTAGAGAGGTAGGGAGTGTTTAAGGATCTACTTAGGGTTAGTATACTAATTATATACCTCTAGAAAAGATCTTATAAATAGGAGGGAGGTAGGTATAGCTACTATATATATAGTTAGTGTAGCACTTACTAGAAGTAAGCTCCTTAGAGTAGAGAGGGGTACTAGCCTTTTTTATAAAGCAGTTAGTATACTAGAAGTAAGAGATAGCCTAGAGGCTAGTATGTTTAATATACTTACGCTACTTAGCTAGGGTCTTAGGGGTAGGGGTCTTAGTAACTAATAACTTATTATTACTTAACTTATAAGCCTATTTATTTTTCTTCTTTAATATACTAATTAGCTCCTAACTTATATAAAGAAGGCATACTACTTATAATCTCTACTACTTAGATAGTAGGGGTAATAGGGAGAGTAGTAGGGGTAATAGAGGGAGTAGTAGGGTTAGTGTTAGGTATAGTAGTAGGGGAGTTAGTAGCCTTAATAGAGGTAAGGATAGTAAGAGAACCCTCTAGGGAGAGGCTAAGAGTAGGGGGCTACATACTTAGTTAGCGTAGGGTGTAATCTTTATAATTTACCCTACTTATAGCTATTTCTTTATTTTATTTAAACTAAATAAATAAGTAGAGTTAGTAGTTAATTTAAGTAGTAAAGGAGTAAAAGGGGGTATGCTAATAGGTATGTATTTAATGTATAATTTATTAATTAGAAGGCTAGCTAAAAGAAGGAAGAGAGGGATTTATAACCTATAGCCTATAATAAAACTATTATAGGCTAGCAAACACCTAAGCTATAGTGTAGTTAGGGTTTTTCTATTTCTAACTACTATAGATTTTCTATTCTAGCTAAGAGGGAGGGAGGGGTATATATTACAGGCTATACCTTAGATAATTATAGCTAGGCTATGCTTGCTACTAGATTAAGTAAGCTGTATGCATGTATATAAAAGGCGTAGTGCTTAAGCGCACTATGCACCCTTTTCCTTCCTTTCCTCCTTAGTTTAGATTACTAGTAATTAAGTCACTAAATTGCCTAAATAAGGCCTTACCTAGCCTATTACAGTTAGTAGTATACTAAGCGCTTAGTACTAAATATAAGGAGAGCTACCCTCTAGCTTTCTTATTTCTTTACTACCTCTAGCCTAGGCTCTACAGAGCCCTAGTTAGATAAAAGTATAATGCTTAGCGCTTAAGGAATATTAACCTAGCTACTAAATAACTATAGGAAGTCTATATAGACTAGAAATATAAGGGATATTATATCTCTATTAAGAAGACAAAGGATAATCTAATTAATCGCTAGCCTACTACTAAGCAGTAGCTAGAGGCTAAGAAGGTTAGGATAATTCTTACCTATAGGAGATATACTAAGTAAGGTTATATAAAGAATAATTACTAATCCTTAAAGTAGTATAAATACTATAGAAAGTTAAGCTATCCTAAGATAGTCTATCAATTATACCTTAAGTCTACAGTACCTACGTCTATAAGAATAAAGCTTTATTATAAGGATAGAAATATATCTAAAGAGTAGATCTAATAGGTGTTAATATTAGTAAAACTCTAAGTTAGCTATAACTTACTAGGTAATTAGTAATAGTTACTAATAGTTAGTAAGAGATTAAAAAGGCTCCTAACGAATTAATAAGAGATTAAGTATAAAGTAGAGCCCCCTAATAGATTAGTAAGAGCTTGCTATATACTCTATAACTCCTCTATAAAGGAAGAAGACCCTATTAATAGTAAGAGTATAGAAAGTAGAAGTAACACCTAAGACTAATTAATACTACTAATAACACTTTAATAAGTATTTAGGAATAGTTTTTATTATAACTACTGTTTAGTAGTAAAATATTTTAACTAAGGATATAAGTTATTTTAGTTATAGACTTAGGGACTAAGTACTTTAGAGAGGGGGATACTTATAAAGATATTCATAGATCTTTAGCGATTCTTTAGCGATATCCTATATACTCTAGACCTACCCTATACTTTCTACTTATCTAGATAAAACCCTTTATACTAGCTAGCCTAAAGGAATAGTTTAGCTTAAATAATTTACTTTTATCTATACCTACCTTTGCGTAGCATGAATTTTTTCCCTAGTCTAGGCCTTTAGCTAACCCCTTATAAATTACTGTTGCTACCTTATAGCTAGTAGTATAAAAGCAGCCTATATATAAGATATTATTAGAGGATAAATTTATCTAGGAGTATATAATAGATAGTAGTAGTCTATAAGTTATCTAGTATAACCTATTAGCCTATAGTATCTATAGGTATAAGTGTAGGTATAGGTAGATTAATTAAGCGACTAGCTAAGTAGAGCTAGACTACTAAAGCTACTAAGAAATATTATGTATAATTAAAAACTCCTTAGATATATATAACCTATCTAAGCTATTTTTAAATTATAATATATTAAAGTCTTTGAAATAACTATTAGCTAGGTGCTATAAGTTAAGAAACTAACTTTAATAGGTAGTATAGTAAAAAGTAGTTAAGGAATACTAGGTAGTCTAGTTACCTGTATACTATGCCCTTTACTAAGGAATAAGTAGGGGGGCTATAAATATATTAGAGAAGCCCTATAAATATAATCTAATATAATTTAAGGTATATATACTAATATAATTTAAGGTATATGTAATATAACTATCTTATCTAAGTAGAATTCTATAATAAAACTCTTTTAGTAATACTATATATATAGAAAATAGGTATATATATAATTATATAGTATATATCTAAACTTAACCTCTATAATTATATAATAGCTATCTACCTTATAATACTTCCGCTCTACTTTTATAGTATACTCTATTTTATCTTTATTGTATTATATTCAATAAATCGCGAGGGCTCTCTAGCCTATAGATAGTATAACATCTTTTAAGTAAAGTTTATATAGTATGTTTACATACTATAGAAATACCTTAAAGGCTTCTATATTAAGGGTTCAGCTTTAACTAATTAGTATTTCCCTATACTCTTTTATCTAGTAGTAGATTTATCCTAGTAAGTTATCTTATAGTACTACTATAACATAGTATTTAAGGTATGTATTGTAATCTTAGTAGAAATTATATTCTACTTTCTAATATTCTAGACTATACCCTTTAGTAGATAATTTAATTTGTCTGTATTATCTAAGTCTTCCTTACTAGTTTCCTTAGTCTTTCTATATTTATTCTACCTTAGTCTATAAAGTTTAAGTAAGTAATAGTCTATATAGGTGTTCACTATTAATTATATATAATAGATATAAGTATTTATCACTATATCTACTTTAATATATTACTTCTCTTAGTTACTAGATTATTAATAGTACATATATTAAGTCTTATTCTTAGTTCTATACTAGGTATCAAAAAGTTATACTCTGACTAGTAGTACTAAATTTATAAAGGAATATTATAGTATGCATAATTATTATTAAGTTAAAGAAATAAAGGAAGTTTCTATTTCTTCAAAGCATTATAATTTATATTTAAATAATAATATATAATAGGTAATAATAACTTATATAAGTTAAAAGTAAATAGATTCTTATTATTTATTATACTTTGTTATATATACTACTTTATTAAACTGTAGAATCCTAGAACTCTACTACCTTTAGCTACTATATGTATAGTAGTTAGCTATATAATATACAAGGTTAAAACTTCTATAAATAAAAGGGAAGCTTCTCTATTTCTATATGCTTTTTAGCTTATTTAAGTACTTATATGTTCTTAAGACATCTAGTTTAAAAGATAGCTGTTTTAGCTATAAACTAGAAGATTATATAAAGCTTTTCTAGGGTAAATCTATCTACCCTTTATTACTTAGTAGACTATAGAAGGAAAAAGAAAATATATCTAGTTATAGATCTCTATTAGCTAAATAGAACTATAGTTTATAACATATATTTAGATCTGTTATAGGATACCGTTATTAGTAGCCTCTAAGATTATAGTTCTATATTTTTAATGCTTTAGCTTTTTTGACTTACTACTAATCCTTATATAATATAAAGACTAAAGAGTTATTATTAACTTTAAAGCTTTATAATATCTTACATAGTTTTAAATAAATATTAAAACTTACTAGTATATACTTAAGACTTTATAGACTATAGGCTTAATGAATATAAATATTTTATATAAGTATATGTAGATAATGCTATTATATTTAATAATATATTTAAGGAGTAAAAAGAGTATCTATGTATAGTCTTAGAGATCTTTTAAAACGCTAGGCTAGTAGTATTTACTAGAATAGTATCCTATAAGTATTACTTAGTTACTTTACTAAGCGTTAAAGTTAATATACTAAAACTATATACTATAGAAGATAATATGAATTTACTCTAGAGACTAATATACCTTAAGAAGCTCTTAGACTTAGAGATAACTATTAGAGAAATAGACTTACTATAATAGTTTATCTCTTAGCATTACTAAAACATAGTACTATTTAATAAGAAGAAGAATATAGATACTTAAAGATTAAAAAACTACTAAAAAGCTTAAAACTAGCCTTAGTAAGTAAAAGAGAATAGCTATTAAAGAACGCTAATTTAAATAGCGTAGAACTTATTAGATCTAGTAGTTAAGACTAGTTATAAAAGAAATAGTAGTAAATAGCCTAATATAAGTACTATACCTTATTCTTATGCTGTTAACTTAGTATAGTAGCTTGTTTTAAAACATACTATACTATAGGATTAGTATAGTTAGAAATGCCTTTACTATTAAGGTCTATACCTTTAAGGTCTATAGTAAGAACTCTAAACTATTAAGGTTAAACCTTAAGGAGTAGACTTCTTAGGTATATAGAGTTAGTAATAATAGAATCTAGGATTCTCCTATTAACTATACCCATAACCTATAAAGCCTATAATCTATATAAATCCTATATAAAATCCTATCTTAAAGTAATTAAGTTAAATACCACTTAACTATAACTATAATTAACTTAAGTAATCCCTTTAATATAGTCCCCCTTCCTAACTATACCCTCTTAAAGGTTATAAAGTAGTTTATAATAGCTTAAATATATACTATTATTAAAGAAAATAGAGGTTAATTACTCTATAGTATTATTACTATTAACACTTATTATTAGATTCATAGGGGTGAAGTCACTACAAACGACCTATCTTAAGGGTATTTATGTATATTTCTGTGGCTTAAGGAAGGAAAGATCTAAAGTGAAGCTATTAATTAGGCTAGCTGCTTATATAGAAGCTAGGGAAGCAAGGGAGTGAATTCTAATGCTCTAACTAGTAAGATCTATCCCTTCAATTAGGGCCTACCTTCTAAAGCAACAGCTGCTTAGTAGGTTAATTAATCTAATTAGCGCCCTATTAATCTAACAGTCTAAAATACCCTAGGGCCCTCTATGTAGCCTAATCGATATTCTAACATTAGTAGTCTTTTATTATTACTACTAATTAATTAGGTTAAAATAACTAACCTTACTGTAATATAGTAAAAAACAATTAAATTAAAAGTTAATAATACTTTTATAGGGCTAGCTAATTAATCTAGATCTAGCTAAATAAAACTTCTATTAAATCCTTCCTTATGTATACGCCTAAGTAATCCCTCTTCCTACATACCCTACGCCTATTATTTTTATATAACCTATCCTTCTATTTAAACTATAATCTTATTATTTATAATAAGGCTTTTAAGGGCTACATTTAGTAATACCTTTATAAAGGCGTTAGCTAGGTTATTAGCTCTATTAATCTAGCACACCTTATAGAGCTTATGTCTCTTATATAACTACTAGAGGGCTATAATATTAATTATAAGCCTCTTCTCCTTAGTAGTACTAAGCTTTATAAGGTATTTATATAGTAAATATAAGTTAGTGTATATAATAGTAGGGATTAGAGGAAGGTTAAGTTAATTAGTAATTATATAAAGGGTTATACTAATTATATAGGCTATATATATACTAGTAACTATACTATAGACTTCTAAGGTAAGTATACTTTATATTATATATTTTAACTTTATTAATAAGAAGTAGATAATATTACTATACATTATAAAGGTATCTCTATTAGTATTATTAATTAGGCTCTTATTAGCTAGTATAATTATAAATCTAAGCTATAAGATAAAGTTAATATTATTAGTAAATAACTTATTAACAAAGATAAAGATATTTATAGTAGGTAGGTTAAGGGGTAGGAAAGTAAGGCTATAGTCTATATAGTTAATCTACTATTAAAGGTACTAATTAAGGTTCTTAATATTATTAGCTAAGGGGTCTTAGTGTTATATAGTAGATAAAAGATTAAAGTATACTTTAGGTTAGTAGATTAATATAATATATACTCTATAGGCTTACTACTTAATATACTACTTCTTTATATTAGTAGGGGTTATATTAATTAAAACAAAAGTAAGCTTAGTACCCTACCCTTTCTAGTAAAAGGTAAAGAGATTACTATCTATAATAGTAAGGGTACTACTATTAAAGGTAAGGGGAGCTAATAGGCTAAGGGTTTCCTTAGGCTTAGTAGTAAAAGAGGCTTTTTAAGCTACTTATCTTTATACTATAAGAAGCTTTTATTAGAAAGGCTAAAGGTATTATTAGTCTATATACTAATAATACTAAAGAAAGGGTTATTAATTAATAAAATTAAGAGGTAGGGATTAAAGGTAGAAATATCTATCTAGAGACTCTTTTTATAATAACTATAGTAAGGTACCTACTAGTAAGTCCCTAACTTAGTAATACTATATAATAGCTTAATTACCTCTATAATTAATCTAGGTAGGTATTTATCCTTAATCTAGATAGGTAACTCTATAAGAATAACTCTATTTAATAGAGATTAAGATTAGATATAAGCCTAGGTAATATTATAGACTTATATTATTATTTTCTATTACTAAATTAAGGAGGGTATAAAGTAAAGGACTAATTATTAAGTAGCTTATTATGTTATAGGTAATTATATAAGGATAAAGGCTTTATCCTAATTATTATATCTTTAGACTATAAGATAGGATTTCTTATATAGGGTTATAGTCTTATCCTTAATCTTATTAATTATATATAATTAGAAAAGTTATCTTATATACCTTTTTAAGTTAAAGAATATAATATAAAATATACCTTACTTAATAAGGTTACTAATTTCCTTACCTTATAAAGCCTTACAAGGTTTTCCTAGCGCTATAATTACACTTTTAGTATATAGCTTAGCTAATAGGTTAAGATTAGTAGCTTCCTTTACTATAAGGAAGATATTATAGTTATCTAGCTTAGTAATAAATACACCTAGGATAATAGGGTATTTATATAGTCTACTATAATATCTTAGAGCTAGAGGTTTAGGCTAATTAAGCGCTAGAGGTAATAAGCCCTCTAGCTTATTAAGATTAGTAGGGCTATAGATAAAGCTATTAATAGTATCTTCTTTATCTATACTAATAGTAAGTATATTATTATCCTAATTATTCTATAGGTATAGCCTTATAACTATTAATTAAAAGGAGTAAAGCCTGTATAGTATGTTAAGGGTATAGGTCTTACTATTAATTACAGTTAATTAAAAAGGCCTTTACTAGCCCTTTTTCTTATACTAGATATATACCTCTAAGTTAAGGGGAAGATTAAGTGTTAGTGTAGTATCTAGGCTATTGTAGGTAGTAAGAGTATTATATACTTAGCGTATAGTATAGAGATAGTAGATCTTATCTATTACCTTATAAATAGCTTTAGTATATTATAAGATATCTAAGGAAAGTATAGAATAATTATTAATTTAGGGGTATATACTAAAAATAAGGAGTATAGGAATAAGGCTATTAAGGCTAGTAGTATTATTAATAGCCTTAATAGCTACTTAGAGTATAGACTCTATACTAATTAATAGGTCTTTAGTATATATAATATTATAGGTATAGTATAGTAGTATATAATATTATTTAACCTTCCTTACGCTATTATAAGCCTTAATTAAGGCTTCCTTTATAAGAATTAATATACCTTTAGTAGATTAATAGAACTTAGAGGAGTAGAAGTTTATCCTTACGTTAGTTATAATCTAATTAGGAGGGCTTTAGTATAAATTAATCTAATAAAAGTAAAAGGCTTCCTATTTATAATAAGTAGAAAGGTCTTTAAGGAATTAGGCTACACTAAAAGAAGTAGTAGTATTAATAATATAAAGGATAGGCTTATTCCCTTTAATATATATTATATTAACTATAATCTTATAGTTAAACTTATAATTATCTTAAAAAGTAAACCTAAACTATAAAAGAGTTAGTATATAAAGTTAATAGTAATAGTATACTTAGGTTAGTTTATTAATTATCCTCCTTCCTACTAAGTAACCTACCTAATAAAAGACTTTCTATAATTAATTAACTAAAGAGTAGTTAAATTAATAGTAAAAGCGCTAGAGCTTTCCTTTAGTTAGGAAGTTATTAGTAAGAAAGTACTCCTTCTAATAGTTAAGAAGTATCTAAGGGTAGCCCTATTACTAAATAATAGGTATAATAGTTATTATCTTACTATCTTTCTTAATAATAAAGAGGTTATAGCTAATATAAAGATATATACTAAGTTAGTCTATATCTATAAAGAAAAGAAGAAAAAGGGTATTAGAGGGTATTATATAAAACATAATCCTCTTAATTAGGGTAGGGATAGTAATAATACTTAAGGATATAAGGGTATTACTACTTCTAAAGTATACCTTTATATTAGATATTAAAGGTATCTTAATTAAAGAAAAATTTTTCTAAAAAGCTAAGTATTATAGATAACTAGTAGTAGAGAAAGTAGTAACGCTAGTATCTAGGATAATACTATAAAAGGTTAATTAACTATATTACCCTTTAAGGCTAAGGGATACATTAAGGGGATTATTATTATAGCTAACCTTAATTAATATATAGAAAGTTAATTAGTTAGTAAGGGTATTAGTAATCTCCTTACTATTAGAGGCTAACTTAAAGAAAGATAAAAAGAAGATTTTACTTAAGCTATCTCCTTTATCCTTATTATTATTATTATTAATAGTAAGGAAATAGCTTATAGAGGTCTTATTAGTTATACTAAAGTCCTTAATACCTTTATACTAGGTAAGGAAATAAGTATAAGTAGGTTAAGATCTAGGTTTTCTACTACTAGCTATAAAGTTACTATAGGCTTTATGCCTTTTATCTAATATATACTTTATTAAATAGTAGCTTTATGCTTTATAGATATAATACTTCTTATTAGTTAGTAGGAGTCTCTTTAGCTTATATAAAGGCTATATACTACTATACTAAGTAGTCTTACTATTACTATTAAACTTCTTATTAGTAAAGTATTAATTAAGTATAAGTAAGTTAATTAATATAGGTGTATTAGAGATAAATTAATAAAGGTTGTTTTTTACTACCTCTAATATACTAAGGGTTAATTAAAGGTTTCTAATAATGCTTTTAAAAGTAAGCGTTAGGCTATATACTATAAGCTATAACTTAGGTATACTATAGTAAGCGTTTAGTAGCTTAGCTTAAAGGTTAGTCTTTAGGGTACTAAGTAGGAGGTTAGCTAGTAGAATTACTTTCTAGAGGGTTATAAGCTTCTTAAGAAAAATCTTAAGAGCCTCTATCTTTATCTTACTAGAGTTATTAATAAGTATTTAAGTAAAGTTAGTATTTTCCTACTTAGTAAAGTAGGCTTACTAGACCTCTTTAGGCTTAAATCTCTACCTTATAAAGAGGGTAAAGGTTATAAAGGGAAGATCTTATTTAGTAAGGTACTTATAGTAGTAATTAAGGGCTTTATCTTAAAGTATTATTAAAAAAGCCTTTAGGAGATCTTTCTATTAGATACTTACCTTATAGTACTTTTTAAGAAAAATTAACTACTTAGCTTTAAAGACGTTATACTTCTCTCTACTATACTTAATTAATTTAGAGTATAACTTAGTAAGGTTAATTAACTACTTTACTAATAATAAGGTAGAAGTAGTAACTTATAGTAAAGTATATCTTATTAGTAGATTAAAATAAGTATATTAATAGGGATTAAATTAGGATTAAGTAGGGGTAGTATTAATTAGAGGGGTAGAGATAAGTTAATTAAAGATATCTAGGATAATAATTAGCTTATAGGCTAAAGTCTTAAGGAGAGAAAGCTTATAAAGAGATAGTTTATAAAGTAAAGGCTTATTAGGCTTAATATCTTCCTCCTTAACGTTAAATCCTATAAGCTCCCTTCTAAAGGTCTTATTATTTATAACTTACTACTAGAAGCTATTAGAGAACTTTATAATACTATTAATCTCTATTATTAACTAATAGTAGTACCTTTTAAGGTTAGTAGCTTATATAAGCTACCTAGCCTTAACTAATTAATAGTAGCCTAGGAAGATCCTATTATACTATAGGAAGTCTTAGAATATTATAAGGAGGTTACTATAGGCTTTCTTAAAAGTTTCCTCTATCTAGCTAGTAAAGTTATAGTTATAATTATTCTAAAGATTATAGCTATACTTACTACTTTACTTATATAACTCTATATATAACCTAATATATAATCCTATATTTTTAGATATACTAGGCTCTAATATCTTAAAGGTTACCCTCTTACCCTAAGTATTAGGATTAATAAACTTAAGGATCTTATTAGGTATAGGTATAGGGTAACAGTAGGCTAACCCGAGCTAATTAGTAGGGGGTATAGTACTGCTTAGAGAAGTAGAAGTTAAAGCTATTATAATTAGGGTAAGGACTTATATACTATAGATATAGGTGTTTCTCCTTTTCTATAGATTAAAGGTATATCTACTTAGAGGTTAATTTACTACCTTAACTAATATAAAAATAATAGATTAAAGTCTTCTTAATAACCCTAGGTCCTTCCTAATTAAAGTATATAGCTAGTATTAAGATACTAAAATCTTCCTAAAAAAAGTATAATAATAGGTATTAAAGTACCTACTTAATACAGCTAGTATTAATATACTAAGTAAACTATTAGTTTAAGTAAACTAAACTATATGTTTAAGGTAAACTATTTAATTAGTTTAGTAGTAAAAGAAAGAGAAAGAAAGGAGGGAAAGAGAGGGGGAGATAAAGGGTATATATATCCTCTAGGAGATTAGGTAGTAGGACAAGTTAAAATTAAAAGTAAAGTTATTATAAGCTTATAAGATAAGGCTTAGTAGGTAGCTTAATATATAAGGGGGCTAAAGTCGTGCTATAAGATTAAAGGGCTTAAATAGGGCGATTAGCTAGCTATATTAAGGGAGGGATTAAATAGGTAAAAGGTAAAATAAGGGTAGGTAGGTAAGGGAGAAAAAGAGTAATAAAGAAAGTAAAAGTAAAAGTATTTAAAAGGGTTAATTAGGGTATAACTACTGTAATTAAGAGGTTTGTAAGGATATCAGCAGACCTTTGGCGATGGCCCGGATACTCTAGACCTTACCCCTCACTTCTCCACCTGTCTAGATAAAAACCCCTTTCCATGGGCCAGCCTATAGGAATAGTCAAGCTTAAATCTTACACCTTCATCATACCCATTATCATTAATTCCTCCCTAGTCAAGGCCTTCAGCCCAACCTCTTACAATTTTTAAGCTTCTACTCCCCAGGAGGACTAGACTAGAATCAATCAATCAATCAACTAATCAACGATGCCTCCGCAAAAGATCGCCGCTAGAGCTTCTGCTGTTAACAAGCTTGCTAGTGCTGCCGAAAATAACGCATTAGAAAATGCCACGTCATCAACCTCATCCAACCTAACCCCATCCGATCCCTCTATGATTGAGCTAATGCAGGTTATTCAGAGTCAGAATGCGACACTTCTCCAGCTGCTTGCCGATCGGCTGGCGACCACAATAACAGAGAAGTAGTATAAACGCCCTCTAGCTTATGCCTGTAGTGTGCTTAAGGAAAATAGCACCCTAGAGCAGGCGTTAGATTAGCTAGCTGCTATCAAGGCTAGTAACGACCTTCAGCTAACAGCCACTGAGAAACACTATATCTAATGGGCCCTCACTAAGGTTACCTTGACACTCCAGACGCAGTGGAGGAACCACCAATTCACCCTCGACGTGATAGGTAACAAGCCCCTCTGGAAGACCTTTGAGGCGTTCGTTCAGCGATCTCACGTCAACCCTAAGCTCTAGGAAAGACGCCTTTATGGTTAACTCTATAAAGCTCGACAGAAGGATATCAACCCCCTTCGTTTTTTCGCTGAATGGTCAGCAATACACCAAGCCCTTAGCACTGATTATGAGGAGAGCTGCCCTCTGGCTTTCTCCTTTTTTCACTGCCTTCAGCCCAGGCTCCAGAGAGCACTAGTCAGGCAGAAGCATGATGCTTAGCGCCTAAGGGACGTAGCCCTTGCTGCTGAGCGACTATGGGAAGTCTGGGCGGATTAGAACTATAAGGGTTATGACCCTGTGGGCTCCATGAAGGACCATAATAGTCCTGATCGCAAGAAGGATAATCCTGGTGACTGCTAGCCAGTCGCAGAGCAGACGCTAGAGGTCAAGAAGGTTAGGATGATTCTGACTTGTGGGAAGTGTGACAAACCTGGTTATACTACTTCCTAATGTTATTTAGGAAAAACCTGCAGTATCTGTGGTTAGAAAGGCTACATAGAGAGTGTTTGTTTTAATAAACTAGTAGAGGAAACTGCAAGAGTTTCTAGTATGTCTGCTTGTTATGACTAGAAGGACTAGGACTTATTAGAAAATAAGTAACTAACTAGCCTCTAGTTAGCGAGAGGTTGTTTAGTTTTAGCGAAAAAACGCTAAGTGTTTGGTAAAGAATCGCTAAGTATTAGTTTGTTTGTTTTCTTATAAGCCTAGCTAGCCTTGGGATGTTTTATTAGTTTTGTTTTCTATAGCCTAACTACCTATGGAGGGTTACAAAGTTTTCTTAAGTGCTTGATTAGCCTTGGGTAGTTTTGGTAACAGCCTGGGATGTGACGATGTCCTGGGTTATAGGTGAAAGCTGGGATAATGGTAAGTTTACAGCGACTTATTAGCGAGTTTTTAATAATAACTGTAGACCTATAGGGTTGTTGGTTTACTGGTTTACTTTAGTGTTTAATCAATTGTTTGTTTTAAGTCAACAAGTTAACGGACTTAGGGACTAAGTCCTTTAGAGAGGGGGATAATTGTAAGGATATTGGCGGACCTTCGGCGATGGCCTAGATACTCCGGACCTTACCCCTTACTTCTCCACCTGTCTAGATAAAAACCCCTTTCTATGGGCTAGCCTATGGGAATAGTTAAGCTTAAATCTTACACCTTTATTATACCTATTATCATTGATTCCTCCCTAGTCAAGGCCTTCAGCCTAACCTCTCACAAGGTTATTAAAGGAGGGTTATTAACTTTACTTTATAGTTAGTAAAAAAAGGTCTTTCTATAAAGGTCCTTATAGTTATTATATATAGTAGATATACTTAAGATATTTCCTCTAGTTAAGTTAAATAATATAAGATACAGTTAGAGGGTATACCTAAGATTAAGGTTATTATAAGATCTTTTAAACATTAAACTCTAGATCTAGTAATAATTTTATGAGTATAAATTTATTTATCTTAGGCTTATAAGTAGAGGGGGAATTTAATAATCTACTTTATCTATAATAACCTTACTAATCTATAGTTAAGTAGGTAAGTAGTAACTTATAAGGTTAACTACTAATTAGTATTGGATTTATAGGGGTAAAGTTACTATAAATAACATATCTTAAGGGTATTTATATATATTTCTATAGCTTAAGGAAGGAAATATCTAAAGTAAAGCTATTAATTAGGCTAGCTACTTATATAGAAGCTAGAGAAGTGAGGGAGTAAATTCTAACGCTCTAACTAGTTAGATCTATCCCTTTAATTAGGCCTTACCTTCTAAAGCAACAGCTGCTTAGTAGGTTAATTAATCTAATTAGCGCCCTATTAATCTAACAGTCTAAAATACCCTAGGGCCCTCTACGTAGCCTAATTAATATTCTAACACTTATATAAATAATTATATAGTAATTAATATAGTAGATATTAGGCTAGTAATTCTCCTTCTTAATAGCTTAGTAGCTAATATATACTAGATTAATAAAGTAAGGTAGGCTTTATAGAAGAGGCTCTCCTACTTTATTAGTAGGATAGCCTAGAAGGAGAATAGATTATTAATTTTAATAATAAAGAAGCACTTAGGCTAGCTATAGGTAGTAATCTACGCTATATAGTAAGTATAGTATAATTGAGGGATAAAAGTCTAAAGGTTAAAGAGAGAGATATTATCATAAGCTTATTAGTTAGAAGCTTAATATAATTATTACACTTAATACCTATTACTTAATCCTAGAAATAAGATACATTTATATAATATATAGCTTAGAAAGGTATATAAAACTATATATAAGATAATTCTATATAATTACTACTAAGATAGATAATAATAGTACTAATAGAGCTAGTTTTCCTAGTATAACTAGGCGTTTAAGTTAGTACTATAACTATAAAGACTATATATAGCCTATTATAAGAATAACTAAAGTATAGTCTATTAAGATTATATATAAGCCTATATAAGCATTCTATAGTATATATATATACTACACAATAATAAGCTAGTTTACTGTTAGTAAAATACAAAAGTAGACGTAATTTAAGAACGTAAAAATACCTCTATAAGCTTCTCTGTTAGAAGGAAACATTTCCTATCTTGATCCTGACTGAAATTAAAGGAGCACGAGCGCCACAGCCCGCTGAAACCCATGTCCTCAAGAATCTCGTTCAGCACAGTCGTGGAGTCTAATGCTACGGCGAACTTTGGGTTCGACGTGAGAGCATGTAGAAGCGATTGCGCTGACTCTAATGTGGATGAATTTTGACAGTGCAGGAGAACATCGTCCAGAATAGAGACAATAGGGCCGCAGCTAGAGAAATGTCAGTGGTCGGTACAGGATCAGCTTATCCAAGGTGCAAATAAAAGCAGCTTACAGATGCATGACGACGGCCGGTCTGACTGTTGCAAGCTCGGTCAACCATCGAAGGGTCCGGTTCTGCAGCGCATCCTCGAGATACTGGAAGTCAATCAACTCGATGGCCGTGTTGAGGAGGAGATCTTTGTCTTTCATGCCGCCAAGGTCCTCATATCGTTGTGTCCCAGTCACATCCCCCAGCAGTAGAGGGTTGATTCCAGCAAGCCACAGGCTGTCCCTAAGTTCGTCGCTCCCGACAGTTCGTGCCAGGATGAGAGCCATGTAGGGTGATCGAGAAATGTCGTCTGATGGGTGGCCTGCGCCTCCTACAGGGTTGCCAGCCATGTCCAAGAAGGCTGACAACACTCTTGTTGCATTGGTCTTGGTCGTGGTGTCGGCCAGGCCGCGGGCGAGACAAGCGCAGACTGCGAAGTGGAAGTTCTCGGCCGTAAAGTGAATGCCGTAAGCATCATCTAGAGGCAACGCAGCCTCCTCGAGCTGGACCCGACCCTGAAGTAGTAGAGGACCCATCTTGTCACCTCTCAAGTCTCCCACTGTACTGATGTTAGTCATGACCGCCTCTAGGAATTGAGCCGTGCAATTGAACAGCGCCGGAGGAACCAGTCGTAGGAGAGATATTGCAAGCCAGAAGAGTTGAAGACCATATCGAGACGCCGATGGTAGTTTTGCCATCATTTTGGACAAGGAAGTAACGATCGAGATGAGCATGTCACTATTAGTATCCTCACCCAAGCGACCTACACTGTTCCGCAAAGCAACAAGTACTTGGTAGAGCAGGTCGTCATCCACCTCTTCCCGCGCTAAGCAACCCATGACAGCGAAAGCCCGAGGTTGGATGGCTGGATTGTTTTGGAAGGCAGTGCTGGCAACCAGACTCATCCATCGAGACCTCCAGGCGTTAGAAATGTCGACTGAAGGTGCCGCAACAGAGCAGACCTCAAACAGGACAGCAGCCAGGTTCTCGATGGCAGTAAGCGAAGGCCCAGCATCCTGTGTAGTTGACATAGAGGCGCCGTCGCGCAAGAATGGAGGCGGCGCCGAGAATATTTCGCTCCTGGGCTCACTGAGAAAGTCCAAGCTGCCCCTAAGCTTGTTGAATCGTGTGTCATCGAGATTGAAAGAAGTACAGGCTGCATGAACAGTGTTCACAAGGAGCCTGTGAACAAGTGAGCGCACCTCTGGAGCGCCGGTGTTGGCCAAGATGGTGACTATGTGGAATATCTCGGGCAAGTACAGCTGGGACTGGACCCCGTTGTCGAAAGATAGCGATAGACAGAAATGGAGCAAGACACAGATTTCGGCCCAGACGGCGTTGTCGGGCAAGTATTTTGTGGGTCGAAGAGAAGAACGGTTCAGCGCCTTCCGCAGCCGGGAAATGACCTTTCCACGCAGTGTGATGCTGCCCATGCCTGAGACGATGGATGACAAAGCTTCCATTGGCTCTTCGGCGAAGCTAAAACTCAATGCTGCTCTCATAAGCTCTTCGAGAAAGATGTCAAGTATCGTTTCATCCTGATAGATGGCGGGCCAGACAACTTGTTCCAGTGTGTATGTCAAACCGTGGTCCGATATGGCGACGTCAATGAGTTTCCGGAATAAGGCGGCAATCTTCTCCTTGCCTTTCTCGGCGTCTGACTCATTTGCCAAAACTGCCGTCCGTAGACCCGGCAGCCATGGTGCCATGTATGCAAGGCTGAGGGGCTTTTGCTCCTCTGTGAAGGTCTCCCAGCCAACGAAGAATTCGGTCAAGAAGTCAAATGTCAGCTGTGGTTCGGATGTCGCCAACTGCCGGCTGATCTTGATGATGAAATGAGAAGGGTCCATCGGAACAGACACGTCTGCATTGACGCCATTAGCATACGTCCATCTACGGAAGGGATAATGCCTTGGACGAGCTAGTCACAAGAGAGCGACGAGATAGCAGCATACCTTTGGTGCACATCAAGTTTGAAGCTGCGCCGAACTTGAATGCCTTGCAGAGGGCCCCGAGTAGGTTGTACGACGAAAGTCTCAACACATGATCGGAGCTTGACAGGTTGGTGAGAGCAAGGTTGAGCAGAGTGCCCGGCACATCCTGCGGACGGATCAGTCGCTCGTAGGCTTTGTGTGCTCTCGTATCCTTGCCATATTTGGCCTTGGCACCACGGATCGTCTGCAGCACGTCGGCCTTTTTGGGGCTGGTGAAGTACATGACAATCTTGCCATTGTCAGCACGCAGGCCGAAAGCCGAGTCGTCCTCTGTTTGAATTGACGTGGGCGCTTCTTCCACCTCGCCGAGTCTGAAGATGTCGTTGACGGTGGTGCTGAGCCGATAGCCAGGGAAGACCTCTTGTTTCTTGGTGGTCGTAACTTGTACGAACTGGCTGCCGACTTTGATGACGACTTCGATTTTGCCCTTTGTCTTTGACAGCCGAGTGATAGGCTGAAATACATACCGAGTATCGGTCACCACGCTAATCGTCTCCTTGGGGAGATGAAGTTGGCTGAGGTGGAAATGAGCTTGCAGGTCTTGCAAACTGCCAATCAAATGGTAGTCAACGTTCTTTGGATTGAAAACGCTGTTATCACTCTTCGCAGAGACTCGGAGCAGCCTCCGAAAACACTTCCTGTTTTGCATCAGTGTCCGTCATTCTTCCATACATCATGTGGCACCCGGCGCTTTGAATAGTTGCTTACCTGAATGCGCTGTTCATATTGTACACATAGATCCTGACCAGGTTCTTGGACAGCTCCACGGGTGTAAGTTGTTCGAGTTTTTTGAATAGATCGTCCTGGGGCTCGTTTTGGCCATTGTAGCAAGTGGCATCGATGAGCAGACCAAAAGGCTTATGCCACAAACGGCTTGCAATCTAAAAACAGTGAGTAAAAAACTATTCGACGTGGCCAGGCAGTTGACCTCGCCTTGTTTCGGGGGAGGGGGGGACAGGGTCCACACAATACCTTCAAGTAACAATACAAGAGAGTATCATAGTCAATGTTCTCGGCATCGATATGTCGTAGAATGATACAAATAATGGACAAAGAATCCTGCCGACGACAGTCAGCTCCTTGCTGCGACAGACCACGACGACCGAGAAGTTCTGGTCTGTTCTCACCTTGCTCTCGCCTCCGTCGTACACGGCCCTAGCCGTGATGAAGGACTCGGTACTACGAAAGGCGTTCCGAAGCATGAAATTCTGGAAACGTGAGTACAACGGTGGAGTATTTGACGAGATCTGTGGCCTGTTCCAGGTGACGGCCAAGGGTGGCGGCCCCAGATTCGTGATGAGGTTGCGAAGAGGCTCAAGGACAGGCGATCGACCTCGAGATACCTCGGCTGGCGACCGTACAAAGTCTTTTCGCTCCTGGGTGACAAGTCTCTGCCGCATGTGATCCCAGTGATCATACAAGAACCGATGCAAAGCGACGCATGAGCCGAAGTCAAATGACTCTATGGTGGGCGGCGTTTCCAGATTATCAGGGGGCACCTACAGGAAGTTTAGTACCCGGGAAAGAATGCATTGTACAGGTCCAGGCTGACGGGAACACATACAGATATCTCGCGCAAGAAAGTAGTGACGCGGTATATGTTCTGAGTGAGGAAATCGTTCAAGGGAAACATGTACGGTTCCTTCGCCCCGAAGAGCACGTTGTTTGCGAGGTTCTGAATAACCTTGGCAATCAAGAGAAGACCCCGACGCATTTCCTTGGAAGGCGTTGTCGTGACCAGGCCCTCGACCTCGGGCGCAACGATAGCTGGGCAGAAGAACCTGAGGAAGACAAAGGCCCCCACAGCCGTGTACTTAGCCTCTTGAAACCGCGGAAGCACTGCGGTGGATATCTACGAGCGTAGTGTCAGAGGATTAGCTTCATCGAGGCATGGCACGCGGTTGGAGAAGGCCTACTATGTTGCAAATCTTGCGGAACGAAGCCGGCATACTGGAGGACGAGGCACAAATGTCGTCGATGAACACCTTAGCCACAATACGCAGTTGGAGAGCGTTCTTCTGCAGCTCATCCGTAGAGCCGACTCTGGCTGGGTCCAGTTCGAGATCCAAGTCCTTGGAGGTGAGCATCAGCCTTTCAACAACCTTTTGCAAGGTAGCCTTGAGATACGGCTGCCCCTTCCACTTGGCGTAAACGGAAAGCATCTTAGTTGCGACACAGGTCCGTCGGAGGATCTCGGATTCGTTGTCTGTGGGTCCGAAAAGCATGATCAATTGCCGACCTTGTATTGTTTGTAGCAGAGGTACGGTCATCTCACCTGTTTCCTGTATCTCTTGCTTTATAAGGACTTCTAGTAGCTCGAAGCTGAGGCCACGGTGCTCGAAAATGGTAAGCAATGAGACGGTCAGCTCGTCAACCTCACTGCTCGGACACACGGCACCCATGGCAGCAACAAGCGTCATGTCTTTGGTAAGAAGCTAGACAGCATGTTAGACCTTGCAATTTGACCACGTGTTGATCAAGAGCCTTCAATTACCTCAAGCAACTCATCGTACTTCTCGCTGACGGCAGCATCTGTAAGATTGCTGAACTCTGTGCCCTGGATGAGAATGTTGTACAGGACTTTGACAAATGCTGTCCTGATCTCGACGTTATCGTGGTACCCAATGTTCAAGGAGTGTTTCAGGCCGACATCGATATTGGCACTGAGCAGATTCGAGAGGATGGTGATGGCATATTCCGAGGAAGATCCGCCTTCGTCTCGACTTGACATGCCCGCCATGAGTTCATTTCTGGCGCCCTCGGGCGACTCGTGATTGAGCAACGAGAGGAAGCGATTAAAATATGTGTGGAACATCTGCGACTTGAGCTCGCTTGTGCCGGCATCGGTCTGACCTTCACCAGGCTGCAGCGGGAGGCGAAACGTAAGTTCGGCCAGCGACTTAAGGCATGCCTTGTCGAGGTCCTTTTGCACCCTTACAACCTCATCAAGACGACCGCCCGAGCTGCTGGTAGTCGAGTCGAGCCGTGGAGAACGAGGCCGAGCAATCCAACCGAAGATATACTCAAGAAGCTGGTTCCTGATTCGCACATCGTCCCTAAGGTTCAGATGCTCTTTCCTCTTCGTGACAGCCTCACACAGCTGACAGACCTTGATCTTCACCCGCAAAGTGTTGGTGCTGTCACTGACGCCGTCGAGAAATTTGGCGAAATTGAGTGCGAGGGCGCCGAGATGTATGGCTGAAGCGGCACCCAGATCCGAGGGACTTTCGAGACGCTCCACAAGCGCTTTCAGAAGTGAGATGGCTTGTTCGGCAAAGATGATTTCGACATCCTGCGCCTTATCGCTCGGTGCCAATGCCCCCGTGAAAAGAACCTCTAGTTCGGATTCAAGAGCCTTGAACAGGGACTGATAGAGCGTAGACGAGACCTCGCTCGACAAAACTTCCCGGGTAGCTTCTCTGATCCTAACGCTTGCGCAGCCTAGGAGCTGGATGCTGAGCTTGAGATATCTGCCAAGTAGAGGCTCTTCGTGGTTCTCTGAAGGGAGCCTGTCGATCCATCTCAAGACGCCCAGAGTGGGTTCCTCGAGGATGATTGCCTGGTTTGCAGTGCATATGCCCCCCAGAGACGCAAGAAAACCCGAGTAGTTTCGCCATTCAGTCAACGTTCTCTCGTCAACGGCATCAACTGGCGCCATAGAGACTTCCCTTGAAAGGAGCAGCCACCTCTCAAAACCGTATTCCCACGCCGAGAGAATGCCGCTTGTGGGGTATTGCAGACGGCGGAGCAGACCACGTACTCTTTTCTGGAAAGCCACGAGCCCGGTGAACCTAAAAGCTCTGGAGGCGATCTCGCCATACACCTCGCCGTTACGAAGCAGCGTGGCGAACCCTTTGGCAGCGTCCGAGGCAACATCGACAAGGCTATTCTCCTCAAAGAAAAGGCCTATACACGCTGTCACTGTCTGGCAGGTTTCGACATCAGCAGAACACAACGAGACGAGAAGGGTCGTCTCAAGCCTAGAAGAGGCTGCCTCGATTTCGGGAACGCCTTCGGGAAAGTCTGAGAGCTCCTGAAAGTGAAGTGAGGTCGCGTCAGTGTCGTGAACTGGTTGATACGCGACAGGGGTCAGCGGGTTGAGCAGCAACTCACACGCAGTGACGCCAGCAGAAACTTGCGAGCCTCGAGGTACTCATGAATGGCCTTGATTGTTGGTCCGTCTCCATCGGATGTAACATCATTGCACATGTTCAGCAGAACCAGCGAGCTGCAAAGCCACGTTAGCCCAGGTGCAGTAACGCAATCTGCGCGGAGGGGTTTCTATCGTCATACCTGCGCCTCCAGAATTCCCTCTTGAGTGTTGCTGAACTCAGTCTGCCACAAGAGTGGAGGGTATCCAAGATGGAATTGTCTGAAAAGAGGCGCTTCGCAACGCCGGTGGCAAGTCTTCGGATGGTAGGGTTGGCAGATACAACGCACGACAAGAAGGACAAGAATACATCTTCGTCGGCAGCGCCAGCAGAAGGTTCAGCCTGTCCGTCGCCATCAAAGAGGGAGCGAGGCGAGGCATCCAAGAACTTGAGAACGTCACATGCCATGTTCGTAAAGGAGTGAAGATTCGAGTCACGACGCGGTAACGCGAGAGCTGCGGCAGGGGATTCTGCCGGTAGATCCGCAACGGCCTATCATCTTAGTCACTATTCTGGTCTGCATGACAACGGCTACGATAATGAAGAACGCCTCCAGTCCGAGGGAAGGATGAAGAGGGAACGAGGGTAGCACATATCGCCTGACATACCTTGAGCTGAGTACGCATAAACGGTCCAGCCATTGTAAAGAGTGGCTCATAAACTTGAGAGTCGTTCTGGCGCGCAAAATAACGGCAACCTTGCACGACAGCCGTCTTGAAGGCTTGTGGCGAAGATAGACTGAGATACGACTGGCTGAGCGAGTCGACACAACTGTCCAGGCTCAGCTCAGCCAAGCTCACAAAAGCTGCAGTCATCAAATCTTGGTCGAACAAGGAAGAGTCATTACCCCGGCGGAAGACGGCCTCGCGGACTTCGTCTTGAACATCCATGGCGTAGCTCACCAGCGCTGCATCATCTTCCGCGATGAAGTGACGCGATGCTCTCAGTAATGACACCAGGGAATACGCGGCTTGCTCATTCTTGTTTCTGAGGGCTTTCCGAAGGTTGTCCAAGAAACCGACTTTCTTAGCGATGCTACTGCTCTTGGCCTCTCGGAGATTACTAGCCACTTCGAATACGTCGGGTAGAAGGAAGAGCAGGGTCGTTTGCAATGGGTACAGCATTCCCTTCTTGCGACCATTGTCAACAACAGTCTGCGTCATGTCAAACAAAGTGTCAGCGCCGCCGTCGAGGCGCTTGTGTAGAGTGTGTTGCTGCACGAATTCATGGGGATGTCGGTCAAGCCACCTCGTGATGAGCAAGGGGGCAACAACGGCTACCGTGTTCTGGAAGGACTTTCGGAAATGCAGGAAGCTAGAACATATCTCCTGAATGATGAGACCGAGCTTCTGAGCATCGACCCAGAAGAAGGACAAGATCTTAAGCACCGCTAGGGAGGCTTTGTCGTCGTCAGGTGCAGCAGCAGATTGGCCAGGGGCGGCCTGCACAACGGCCGCGGTACGGACGGTATACACGACGTTTCTGAAATAGTCGAAGGAGCAAGACCAGGTCGAGGCCGTGACGTATTCAACAACGACCCTCACGCACGGCTCCAACACGGCGAGTTGAGCAATGGGTAAAGCGTCATCATCCTCGGAAGCATCAGCGTCAACGGGGAGGGGGGAGGGAAGGCCGCTCGCAGAACGGGCTACACTATCGGTATGTCTCGGTGTATCGTCGAGAATGGTAGAGGACGGTAGGACGTAGCCTTCGGGGATGGGCTCAACCAGCCATTTGACCAAGTCGAATACGCGGTTGACAAGACCCTCGTCCAGTGGTTCGGGAACAATGGCCGGTGCAACGCGGCGGGGGTCGGTGCCGACGGGAGGTTGGCGCAAGCCCTGGGCCTTGACGTGGTCCCAATGGGCGGTACAGCAGTCGGCGGCCAAAGCGAGCACGTAAACCTCGGAAAGGAGTACGTGTGGCGGGTGTGTAGGTGGGGGGATGCCCTTGTAGCTTCGTATTATATCTTCGAGGAGAGCGATAAGGGAGTCGAGCACAAAGGCAAGGGCAGAAGTGCTAATCTTGACAAGGGTTGACCTCGTAATGAGGACGATGTCGTCCTGTTGAAGCTCCTGTCCGTGGGTTCCTGTCCTGTGGGGGAGCTGAAGAGGGAAAGAGAGAGAGAATATCATCAGCAAAAGGTCCGAGATTGAAAAGAAGTCCATGGCGGGGTGACTTACCCTGGTGGCAAGCCTATCGACCAGGCAGCCGACGAGACCAGCGTCGCCGTTCATTTCTGCGCTCCAGAACAATAGAGCTCATGACCGTACGCGCGCACCCGGTGTATGTCTTTCTGCGTCCTCAAGCTCAGATTGAGGCTTGGCCACGATGATGCAAAATAGTTGTCGTGAGTAGGTAGAAGCGAGGGGCGAGGATGAGGAGGAGAAGTAGGTACGGAGAGAGGTAGGGAAGGCAAAGGCGACGAATGGTGGGTGTGGGAGGGGAATGAAGCGTCGGATAGCCGTGGCAGAGGCGATTGTTGGCTTGCTGCTACTAGAGCCAGCAAACTGGAGGCGGCACACGGCACGAACAGACTGGGCACGGCAACTGAACCGGATTCGGACAACAGCTATGTATCGGTAGGTGTTGATGTATGACTTGTATCAGGTGGAGGAGTTGAGAGCCAAGCTGCGGACGAATGGCGCGCTCTCGCGGGAAATGGATGCAAACGGTCGGCCGCGGTCAGAGCTTTTGGGGGAGGGGTGACAAGTGCCTCTTGTCTGAGATTGTCCGATTGATTAGTCGATTGGTAGGTAGATAAGTGGACTTTGCGTCGGGAGAGAGACAAAGGAATCGATATATGGGATGTCCAAGGTCGTCGTCATTATCGACTGTACGTAATTGTAAACAATGGGGTGTACCTTGCCATGAACAGTATCCCGTATCAAAAGAATTTGTCTGGCCTAATTTGCTACACTCCGTTGCGTTAGCAGCGTTTGTAAATCAACTTTTTGTCTGTGCGTAAATATAAAATGCTTACCTGTCTAATCTAACTACTTTTTTGCTAGGGAAATCACAAATTGTAGACCTATTAACATTAAAATACTGTAACTAACGTTACTATTACTATTACTATTACTATTACTAGCTACTTAAAGTAAAGCTATTTAGACCCTATATAAGCTACCTACTAGCACTAGAAAGCTACTTAAAATTACTATCTTAACTAGTAAGACTAAATTTATTATACTTATAGGTAAGTACTAAAAAGCTACTTAAGATTACTATCTTAATTTAATAAGGCTTAAGATATTTATAATACCTATAATACTTATAATACCCTTATCCTTATTATCTCCCTCTACTACTAATTAGACTAAATACTAAACTAAATACTAGATTAATTAATTAAATATAGATAATAATATTACTAACGCTAGATAAGAATAATTAGAGGAAGATAGTATAGATCTTAATATTAATAGAGAAGATAAATAAGGAAATAGCTACTTAAATAAAGTATACTATCTAGACTATAAGACAGTAGTAATATTAATACCTTATAATTAGGTAGGTAAAAAGATACCCTATTATAAGGTATAGTTAGATAAAGCTAGAGATCTAGTAGCTTTATAAGCTATTAAAGCTTCTAGCGTATTATAATAACCTTACCTTTAATAAGATAAATAATTTCCTACTTAAATAATTTAGTATAACTCTCTATAAGTTAAATCTTAGTAAGTAACTTAAGGCTACTAGCTAGTTATTAAAAAAGATCTATCTAATTAATACCTAATAAGATAAAGATCTTTAGCATACCTAGTTATATTATATCTAAAGATATAATCTATAGTAGCTTATATTTATTAATAAGTCTAGTATTAATAAGTATACTAGGTTATAAAGGATAGGATAGGCGCTAAAAGGTCTTAAAGCCTATTAAAAGACTATCCTTAAGTATAGTTAATAGTATTAGATCTTACTAGCCCTTACCCTTAATAGTATTATTAATATTATAATATACCTAAGGATAATAAATAGTAATAGCTTCTTTATATAGTTAATATAGTGACTACTACTAAAGTATACTGCTTTTCCTATGCTAAAGTTAGTTATTATTATAGATAATATAAGCTTCTATAAGTAAAAAGATATTAAAGAAGCCTATAATACTGCTAGCGTTATTCTTAAGTTTCTTCCTCTATACTTACTAGACTTTAACTTAATTAAAGAGTTTTTTAGTAATCTAAAGAGGCTATTTTAATAGCAGTATTCTATATAGAATTAAGATAAGGCTAATAAGTAAGACTTTAAGGACCTATTAGCAGACTGTATAGCAGAGGTTAGGTAAGGGATAAGGTAGATAGAGGAATACTTTTAGTACTTTTTTATTAACTTTAAGGGGATAGAGAGGATATTTAATAACCTTATTATTTTGTAGGATATAGATATATATTTTAGCTAGAGTAGTATTAAGACTACCTCTAAGATAGAGCTTTTACTTTAGTTAAAATAGGCTAAGATAATTAATAAAAATAATATATTAAAAATAATGTATTAAAAATAGCCTTATAGGCCCTCTAATAAAGTAAAGTATCTATAGTAGTACTTATACTGCCTACTAACCTCTCTAATCCCCTTATTATTTCCTATCTCTTTATAAGTTACTACCTAAATCTTCTATATAGTTAGACTAATCTAACTATATTAATAAGGTATTATCTTTAATATAGATTAGATTAGCTACCCCTACGCCTAGTAGGTTATTATCCTTATTATTATTATTAGTATTATTATTCTAATTAAGGTATTAATTATATAAGGTATTTAGAAGGTATTAACTTAGTTAGAGAGCTAAGCTTAATTAATTTTAACTTAGTTAGAGATACAGTAATAAGATTAGAGTTAGCCCTAGAGGTAAAGACATAAATAACAAGCCTATAAAGGCTAGTTAATTAGTAAGTTATTAATTAAAAGTATATATACTTACTAAATCTTATGTTTTTAAGTAGCTAACTATAAAAAGTCCCTTTATTAACTTAGGCCTATTTAACTGCCTTATTAACTTAGGCTCCTCTATTAATTTAAACTCCTTTACTAACTTCATCCTCTCTATAGCTTAGGCTACGCAAAATTTTACTTAGTTATAAAAGCGTGTCGCTTAAGATTAATAGTCTCTATAACTGCTTACAAAGGCCTTATATATTAATAAAATCCTTAATTAACTACCTTATTATTTTAATTAGGCTAACTAGTATACTAAGATTAGAGAAGTAAGTTATTAGTAATAACTATATAACTATAAGGCTTAACCTAACTAATCTAAGCTACTTAAGGGTATCTATAGTACTGCCTTTACTTACCTATTAGTTACCTTCTTAATTAATAAACTACTTAATAAAATTATTTACCTTAACCTACCTACTTAACAGCAATTTCTCCTTATATTATAGCAGTAATAATAATAGTATTAGATTAGCTGTCTCTTTTAATCTTAAATTTAAAGGTATCTACAGCAGTAGCAGCAGTAGCAGCAGCAGCCTAAGCAGCGCTAGATTAATTAGATACTGCTAAAGAGAAAGAGATTAGAGATATTAAGGCTATCTTAACTCTCTATTACTACTAAAGGATAAGTTAACTACTATATTTCTAGCAGTATTATTACTTACTACTAGAAAAGTAGTAGTTAGCCTAGCTAGCCTACCTACAGCAGTCTTATTATCTTTACCTTACTTTACTATACCCTTTAATTAGCCTTTTACTATACCCTTTATAAAGTACTATTAGGTAAAAGCTATAACTATACTTAGTAGAGGATTATTAATACTAATACCTAACTACTGCTTTAATATTACTACCTACTATAGCTTAAAGTTATATAGTATAAGCTAGTAGTACTCCTTATTAATAATAAAGCACTAGTTAGTATTAAGACTTTTCTTACTACTATTATAATAACTTATCTAATTAGCATACTAATAATACTTTATTAGCTACTAAAATAACCTCTCTTTCTGCTTAGCTTACTTAGCTACTTTATTAATTATATTATTTAATAGAGATATAGCCTTCTTTAGCTTAAAGTATAACTCCTAGCCTTACAGCTAACTAGTTAGCCTATATAGCTTTTATAACAGTATTTTAGCTACCCTTACTAGCTTAATTACTACTACTACTCTTATTTATACTAGAGTACCTATAGCTAATGTAATTAACCTAGTAGTATAAGTAACTTTAATAGTAAAGAATACCTCTAAAAGGTATTAACTAATTAGCTTAAGCTACTTAATAATTAAAGCCTATAGTAAGACTAGCTACTTATTATCTATAGCACTAAAGTTATTATAAAAGTATATAACTAACATCCTTATAGTTACCTTCTTTTTACTAAATTTAATTAATATCTATCTCTTTATTAAGTAGTATTACCCTTAAAGTTAACTTTAAATATAGTCCTTTATCTCTTTTAAAAGCTACTTTTCCTACTGCATATATATAATATTACTAGCTAATAATAACTTTAAACGCTATATAATTTAAAAGGGCTAAATAACTAGTACTAACGCTACACTAAGGAACTTAGGCTTAATTAAGAAGTAGTAATTTAATTTACAGTCTTTAAGGGTTAAGGGTATAGTTAAATTTTATTGTTATTATAAGGGTATTAAATTGCATTACTGCAGGCTCTATAATAGGGTCCTAAAAGGATTATTAAAAGGATTATTAAAGGTATTAAACTATACACCTATCTTATAGTTAATAGTATCTTTATAGTTAATAAGGTCTTTAATAAGCTTAAATTAAGGCTCTTAGTAGCTAGGTATATAATTCTTACTAGCTTTATCCTAGGCTATAGTATTTTTGTTAGTATTATTAGTATTATTAGTATCTTTAGTACCTTTATTAACTATACTAATTTTATTACTTTTACTATTATTCTTATTATTTATATTATTTTTATTAACCTTTCTATTAATAATGTTATCTTTATAGCCTTAAGGCTTTTACTACCTTATAGCCTTCTTTTTCTTTATAACCTTTATAATTAAGCTCTTTAGCTTTAATAGTATTAATTATAAAGTAGCTACTACTAGTAGTAGCTACTAAATAATTATCCTTATCTAACTACTGCTTAGTAGGTTACTAGTAGATAAATTTTAGATTAGTGTTATAGTAATTAAGGCTATATAGGTAGTAGCTATATAAGCAGCCTTTTAGGCCTAGGTACTGTTAGCTAGTAGCGCTAGAGATACTAAGATAGTACCTCTATATTACTAGCTACTATAGGTTTATTAGGCTTTTTCTACAGTATCCTACTATTATTAATATTAATTAAAGCTATTTAGACACTTAAGTATACATAAATTAAGGTATTTTTGTAGGTTAGGCCCCCTGTACCCCTAGGGTAGAGGGCAGTACGTTGCAGTACGTTGCATTTCACATTTACGCACAGACAAAAAGTTGATTTATGAACGCTGCCAACGCAACGGAGTGTATAGGCAGTTTGATCTACGTAGTATGTAAGGTGGTAAGGTAAGTAGGTATGGAGCACTACGCAGGATGTACCCTTTGGAGCACTGAGTTAACTGACCGATGGTGAGGCAGACATTGGGGGTTGGTGGGGAACGGGGACGGGTTCTCAAATGTTGGAATGCCCTGCACCATAAAAATAAAAATACTGCCCGTCTGCAAGGTACAGTGGCCGAGCAAAACAAAAGCCAATTTCGCGACGATTTCCCCACCGCACAACTTCACCAAAACACACCCTCATTTCTCTCAACATGCTACCGTCAACACCAAGCCATCAAGCTGGTCGAAAAAAACACCTGTTGCCTCATAAAAGGACTGTGATTGCAATAAAACAAATGTTAGGCGATTTAGCTAAGGATATAGCTTTTACTAAAGGAGTATTAACTGACGTTATATATACGGTAACTTATTAGTATCTCTTCTAAAAAAGCACCTTTTTAAGCCTATAGTTAGGGCGCCCTACTATTATTATAGAAATAACTAGTAGGTATATTATGTAATTAATATACTTTAACCCTTTTATCTAGCTATCTAAATTAGCTGCCTAGGCTAGTAGTAGTGTATTATAGTAAATAGTACTGCAATAGCTTAAGCGTTAAGGAGTTACCTATAAGCAAGCCCTCTAGTGTCTATTTCTCTCTAAAGATTTAGCTGTATAACGACTTACTTAGTGCCTACAGATAAGGAATAAACCCTTTTTATACTAGGGGTGCTTTTCTCTAACTAATAAGTCTTCTGTTAAGTATAGTTACAGTTAGTGTAAAGGGTATGTTTTTATCCTAGATAGTTAGTTCTCCCCTCTTAGTTACTTTCCTATTATAACTATATTCCTAGAGGGGAATTTACTTACTTTTTAGAATTATAGGAGCTGCTTAACTTAGCTATAAGTATGTCTAAGTAAAAACTAAACTATCCTAGCATACATAGATGTTTTAGGCTAATATTAAGGCTAGTAGTTAGATACCTCTTATCGTTATAGAGCGTGACTAGTCTACCCCTAAAAAGGGCTACATAGTAAAAGTATATCTTAAGATATTAAAGGAAAGATTACCTAACTTTATTATATTACTTTATATCTTTATACAGGATAACACACCTATTTATAAGGCTTGAGGCGTGATAGCGTAGCTTAAGGCACAGGCCTTTATCATAATTAACTAGCCTCTATATAGCCTAGACCTAAATCCTATTAAAAATCTATAGAAAGTACTTAAAGATAAGATATTTAAAGTTAAGCCTAGTCTTAGGTAATAGAAGACTAATGCAGCTAGTTTAGATTAATTAATTAAAGTTATAAAGCAGTATTAGCTAGATATCCTATAGCAGATAATTAATAAGCTACTTAGAGGGATACCTAATTAGATTAAGGTAATTATTGCAGCAAAGGGATTCTACACTAAATACTAAAGTGTCTTTTTTAGTAGTATAACTACTATTTATCTATAGAAAAGTAATTTATTAGACGTATATACTTAATGTTGTATTTTAAAAGAATTAATTACGTTAGTGAAATTAATTAATTATTTGCGACAAATGAGGGGAAATCTGAAATTAGTTTTTGTTTTGCTCACCGACTGTACCTACTACCTGCCTATGTACAGGCTACAGATACAGAGTATTATTGGTCGGCGCCTTACCTATCTAGGCCCAGGCGGTTGGAAGGGAAAGACTAACTGCTTTGGGCATCGCATTTTGATATAGGTACCTAAGGACCAAGGTACCAAATGATAATTACTACATATTACTATGCACCGTCCTAATCACTTCCTACTTTGAACTGGGCAAGATGTTGTTTGGCAATAGGAATTCTTCAATTTCCAACCATCGGCTGGCAGTCTCTGATGCCTACACAAACACATCGACCCATACTCTTGACTGCTGTGTCTGTTGTGTTAAACATCCCACACATTGTCGTACGCCACCATCCTCAAGACCGATCATTTTTCTCTCAACAACTTACATCTATTTGTGTTCGTCTGCACTATTCGTGCAGAACACAACGATCAATCTTTCCCAAGCCCCCGCCCATTGCATACTGAATGGGGGGGAGCTTCCTCGCGTACAAAGACCGTCCCCGGCCAGACACTCAAAAACCTGTCCCTCATCTACCGGTAATTGTTGCGTCCGCCGCTATAACTTCCGCCGCCGCCGCCTCCTCCATAACCACCACCACGGCCACCGCTATAACCACCTCGACCTTGGTAGCCGCCTCGACCTCCCTGCTGACCCCCATCAGTATGGCCGTAATGAGAGTTAGGTCCCGGTGGCGGTGGCCCGTAGTTCTGATTCTGGCTGTAGCCACCTCCACGGTACGACCCATTTGATACTCGCCCATCGTTGCCATAGCCCGCGGGCGGCGGCGGCGGGGGAAGGCCCATGCCGAACCCGGGATGCCCTGGCGGCGGAGGGTGCCACGACGACTGGATCGGTGGTGGTCCAGGTGGCTGGTATCCATGTTGTCCATGTCCATAGTTACCGTTGCTCGAGTGCGATGGGGGTCCGCGGTCTTGACGACCATGCCCACCGGCGGGAGCGTAGCTGAAGTTGCCCCGACGACCGCCGTCATGGTGGCCGCCGCGCTGGAAATTGGCGCCGCCATAGCCCCGTCCGGAACGATTCGACTTTCCTTTGAGTGTCTCTATGTCGTTGCGGTCCAAGGCCGGAGCCGGAGGCTTGACACCCCGCAGTAGCATAGACTTGTGAGGTTGCGTGCTTACTGGAAATGTGTACCAAACCCTGCCTCAAGTATTAGTTTACAGCTCAATGAGTCCTGCAGTTGTAGACTCAACATACCTGAGGGACCTGTCGTAGTCGAGGTTAGGCATCCCTCCACGCTCCAATGGATACACCAACTCCCCGTGTGGCAGATAATTCGGTATCTTCTCGACGTTGCCGGCCAGCCCGTCACTAGTCCGCGGGTTGAGCTTCAACGTAGGGGCCCCTTGCTTCTTGGAGTAAAATCCAGTCGTGATCTCATCGTATAACTCGTGATGAGCATCTGAAAGAAGCAGCACGTCTCTGCCTACACCGTTGCGTGCCTGATCTGCCGCACTCAGCAGAGGATACTTCTTTTCGACGGCGGCCAGCAGTCTCGGCATCTCAATAAAAGGCAGAAGGGCCACCCCCTGCCACGCCATCTTCTTTCCGTTTAGATCAATCTCAAACTCGGTCGGGTAGAAGTCGATGACTTCGCTGTCCTCGTTCAACATGAGATCATGGAAAACCTCGGGTAGCGCACTGCGAGAAGCGGCTGGCATCACACTCATCAGTTGCTCGAACGGCTTCGAGATGCGGCCCTTTTCAAACTGGACCTCCATCTTGTCAAGGTCGACAAAGTCTGCGGCGAATGGAGCGTAGTGGTAGGGGTAGTACCATTCCCAAGACGGGCAGCCCTGGAAATAGTACAAAAGCACCCATGACAGGCCCTCGACGTAGGCCCTTGCAACCTTGTGCCGAAACTCGTGGTCGCTGCGGTCAACGTGGAACTTCTGCTCGTAGTATCGATCGGCATAACCCTCCTCCCACATCCTAACATGGTCTACTGCAGCTTCTTCGGCAGCAGATGGGGTGTTTGGGCCCGTCGCACTAGCCGGAGTCGAACCGGCCTGCGCTGCCGCCTCTTCAGCCTTTCGTTTACCAAGCACAGACTTCTGGTCTGGAGTGCTTGGAGCCTCCCCATTCGCCTTCTCGCCAGCGTCGGCTGCTTGGCCAGGCTCTGTCTTGGACATCAAGCCTTTGAGTTGGTCACGAATGGCGCTTGCAGCGCTCTTGTTGGCAGTATTGGCATTCATGTTGGACGAGCGGCCAACCACCATATCGTGTGTGATACCATTCGGGCCTCCTGCTGCTGGGAACAAGGTCAAACCCGCTGCCGCATTGTCAACTTGTTTTGGTTTGGCGAATCTGGGATTGCGCTCTTCCTGCAGCTTTCTCCGCTTGAAGCTGGCCTCTTTCCGGTCTTCAGTCTCCTTTCTTCTCTTAAATATAGCGTCCTCTTGCTTCGCCAGGCCATTGAGAATAAGCTGCGCACGACCTAGGTCAACGTGGCCGTCCTTGACGACATAACCGCCCATAGAGGGTAGGTTGTCCTTCCAGATAGCTGTCAGGGTGTCGATTCCGTTCTCCCGGATCTCAAGCGCTGGCAAGTGAGGCAAAAAGTCGTTACCCACGAAACAACACATGAAGACCCAGTCGTCGATGGCTCTCTCCAGATCGAACCGGAAAGGCAAACCCGGAACATTGAGCTCTGCGGCCAGATACTCTCGTAGAACAGAGACGTGAAGCCAGATAAAGGGCTTCAGAGCAAGATTCTTCTCCTGCTCGTCAAATTCGCCAACCTTCTCTTTGGCTTGTCCGCGACAGGCACGAGCCTCGTGTCCCTTCTGGCCGCACAGCTTGCACATCCTGGCCTTGCTATCTTGGAAGAAGACATCCTCACGCAGAACTCTGAAATGAGGCTCGTGGGTTGCGAGGCCAAGCATGATCAAATCGGCATCAAGGCCGTAAATGACGTGGCGTGTGTTCGGGTCAAAGTCGGGAGATATGCGCTGAGACCGCACAAAGTTCATGATCTTATGCTCGCCCTCGCCGGGGACTGTCGCATCGGAAATAATGATTTTGAGCTTGGCCCAAGCCGGATCCGTGTTGAGCTTGTATGCGCACCAGTATCGCAGACTCGCCGCCAGGATATCCATGAATGGAGTTCCGGGAGTAATGGAGTTTGAGTCGAATGCCTTCTTCGTAACGCTTTCCAAACTGTCATCGGACACGACACCGCCGTTCTGCTGTTTCAACAACTTGAGAAGCTCTTGCTTGTCCTCTTCTTTCTCTTGGGCTTCCTGCGCAGATCGAAATCGACGAGAGCGCTGTTGGTTCATCTTGGCACGGGGCGCGACGCCATCTGTGATGCTACAAGTTAGTTATGGTGCCAGGGGACGACAGCAGCATACTGCGAGACAAGGCAAATGAGAAGACAACTCACCAACGGCAATCATTAGCAGCTTGCGCGGGCGGACCATATTGACGACACGATCCGTGTATTTGAAAACCTCGAGCATCATCTCCTCCTCGTCCTTAGGAGCCGGGCGATCCTCGGGATGAGAACAAGGATGGACGATACCGTTCATGTCGAGATACAAGTTGTCAAGCTCCTCGCCGTTGGGATTTGGGCCAGTGGTGTCGACTGGAATCTCAGAGCCATCCTCCATCTTGACCGGTTGCTCCTCGACGACGGGCGAGATGATCTTGGGGTATTTGTTGGACAGCCATCGAAAAGCGGCTGGGATACCCATCTTGGCGGCTGTTCAATACGGTATACGAAAGGCAGATCAAGCGAGGCTGATTTATCGACCTTTTCAGGCTGCCTCCTGGTTCCCGGACAGAAAACGAGGCGAGCTGGTAGCTCTTGTGTCGCGAGGGGAAGATGTCGCAACGGGCGTTTGGCGCATGTATGCTGTGTTTTTGAAGTTTCAAGTGTTCTGATCTACTGGAGTACTCAAGCGGCAAACAGTTACAGTCGCAGGGTCCGGTCGTGGTCGCGAGTCGCAATTGGTGAGGGAAGAGGGACCGAGGCTTCGTGAACGCAAAACGAGAAGGCAACAAAAGCAGGCTGAAGCGAGTACTGCCTTTTGCGCGCGAATATTGAGCGAGCAAACGTTCGATGACGACCAACAGTAGTACACTGAGCTCAATCTACTGTACAAGAAAGATAACAATCTCCTGCTAGGTAGGGTGAAATTTTGGATGAAATCTTGTCGTACCAAGTGTTGTGCTGGTTACAGGCCAGTCGAGGTGCGATAAGATAATACATATACACAAAAAATGCATCGTTTCGAGACTAAATGTTTTAACACTGTGCAGACGGCAGCACCGCCCACTGAGGATAGTGTGATATCGCCACAAAGCAGAAAATTCTACAACAGCCCGCATTTAATCGCACTGTCGGTGCCTTACATAAATAAATAGGTACCTTCTTGCTACGTACTAGGTCATGGGACTAGCGAGGCTCTGCTAGGTGATGGTTGACCCTGTAGGTAGGTAATAACCATAGAAGGAAGCTATCTACCTACCTAGGTACTTACCTAAAGAGAGTATCTAGTCCCCTTATCTGTCTTGCGGGGTCTAGTTTGTGTCTTGTTTAATAAATCCTTTTATACAATTTATGCTATAAGCCGGCTCAAGCAATATCGCAGTGGCGAGGGAAGCAGCATGACATATCCGTACCTACCTAGTGTATGCTTGAGCTAGGTAGACTGCAGTTGGTGGATGCAGCTCGTCACCGTACCTTGGGTACCTAATTACCTAGGTCTCGACAGGTACTGCATGATCTGGCCTGTCTGCTACCATTGCCTCCCCTACAGCCTCTGCCTCATTTCCCTCCAACCCCGCTCATGGACTTGCTGAAGCTTCCAATGGCCGGCGCTTGATAAAACAGCATGTTTTCCATTCCCACTGCTCCAGCGAAGCAGTCGGTCGGTGAGACCATCACGGTTCTGAGCGGCCGTCTGAGTTCGGCCACACTACTCGAAGATCGCCGTGCTGCTATACTTGGCCTGCGCAGCTTTGCCAAAGAGTTTCCTGCTTCTGTCGCCTCTGGAGCACTTCGCAGCCTCATAGGCAGCCTCAGAAAGGATGCTGAAGATGTCGACACCGTCAAGGTGGTCCTCGAGACCTTGCTAATGCTCTTCAGTCCCAACGAAGACAGCCCAGAAGCCTCGGAGGAGATTGCCCTATGGCTCGCTGACGAGTTCACACAGCGCCAAGAGAACATCACATTACTCCTCGACTTTCTCGACTCGACCGATTTTTACTCGAGACTCTACTCCCTACAACTCCTCACTGCCATTCTTTCTGCCCGAACTGAGCGAACGGAAGAGTGCGTCTTCACAGCCCCTCTCGGCATTTCCCGTCTAGTAGCCGTTCTCGACGACAATCGCGAAGCTGTGAGAAACGAAGTCATCACCCTTCTCACATTCCTCACTCCCTCGTCGACCGACATCCAGAAACTCGTCGCGTTCGAAAATGCCTTCGACCGACTCTTCAACATCATATCATCGGAAGGCTCCCTGCCAGAAGGCGACCGTGTTGTGGAGGACTGTCTGATTCTCATCGCAAACCTGCTTAGGAGGAATCCTTCCAACCAGTCCCTGTTCCGTGAGTCGGGGGGTATACGTCGTTTGGCCGTCTTGCTGGAAGGTGCAGAAAAAGCCCAGCGGGAGGGTGCGGAGATTGCTGCTTGGGCGCAGACTCAACGCAATCGGAATATCTATGCACTGCTGGCAGTCGTTCGTCTGTTTCTAGTAACTGGGGCCGTGGGGACGCCGCAGAATCAGCTTGCCTTTTGGCAACACGGCTTGTTGTACCACGCCCTCCAACTGGCCTTCAGCCACGTAGCCCAGCTTCCAATCAAGGCAGAGGTTGGTTGTCTCTCCCGTCACATTGGTCTATTGGCCCTGTCATGTTAAGATTGTGACTGCAGGCTCTGGTAACCTGTGCCGACATCATCAGGGGCAGCTCCAGCCTTCAGGAGGGATTCGCTCAGCTTCAAATCCCGTCACCCCTCGAAGCTGGTCCAGCAAACGGCATAGTCAAAGTTTACGTGATCGACGGTCTCCTGGATCTTACTCTCGGCGTGCAGGATTTGGAGGCATTCGATCTGCGTTTGGCAGCATGCGAATGTCTGAAGGCGTATTTCTACAACCACGCCAACATTCGCCTGCACTTCCTCCGGAGGGCCATCGAGGGACACGATACCGGAGCCGACGAGACCGCCAACGTGCTGACGGTGCTGCTGCGGCCCTCCTCCGATGCTGCGGTGGCCAACCCCTATCGCAGTTGGTTCGCTGCCACTGTCATGTTGCATCTCATCTTCGACAACTCGGAGGCCAAGAGCATGGCCATGGCTGTTACCGAAGGCGATGAAAAGAACGGAGAGGAAGTCGTCACGAGTATCCAGATTGTCGCTGCGCATCTCATCTCCGGACTGAACCGGGAACAAGACAGCCGAGTTGTGGTAGGGTATCTGATGCTGCTCCTTGGCTGGCTGTTCGAAGACTTGGACGCGGTCAACGACTTTCTGGGAGAGGGGTCCAACACCCAGAGCCTTATCCAGGCAGTGAACCACCCATACCCATCTGGCGATGTTGTTCAGGGGCTCTGTGCCATGTTACTGGGCGTGCTTTATGAGTTCTCGACCAAGGACTCACCGATTCCACGGGCCGATCTTCACAACATCCTCCTCTCCCGTATGGGACGCGAGCGGTATATCGACAAGATGTCCAAGTTGAGAAGCGACCCGCTTATAAGGGACTTTGAAGTCACTCCTCAAAAACTCGGCAACTTGGGCTCCGGCAAGCTGCCCGACGTGTACTTTGATGCGACGTTTGTCGACTTCTTTAAGGACAATTATAGCCGCATTCTCCGTAGTATAGACCGGGATCCCGGGTTGGAGATTTCTGTAGTCTCGAACGGCATCCAGAAGGGTGTTTCGCGGGAACTCGTTGACTCTCTTCGAGCCCAGTTAACGGAGAAGGACCAAGCTTTGCAAGAAGCGCAAGTCCGTGTCGAGACGATTGGCCGCCAACTTGGCCAAGAACAAGCCGACCATCGGCGGACTCGGGAGACGACTGCCATGGAGCTGGCTAGAATTAAGCAAGTAAACGAGGGTATGCAAAGACAGCACGATGCAGAGCTGCGGTGAGTACCATCTTTCTTTCGTGATCCTGCAAGTTATTGACCTTCCCGACAGAAACCTGCAGAGCCGAGTTACGTCTCTCCAGGAGGAACACCAAAGGCAGGACGAACAAAGCAGAAGAAAGACAGAGTCCCGCGTCGCAACACTCGAGCAACAACACAAGAAACAGTTGGATGAAGCTCAACGAAAGGCAGACACCCATGTCGCAGCTCTTGAGCAACAGCACAAGAGGCGGCTGGAAGAAGTCCAGAGGGATGCCGCTTCTCGAGTCACGTCTCTGGAGCAAGAGCTCAGAAAACAGATCGACCAAGCTCAGGAGATTGCTAAGACGCAAGCAGCCTCACAGTTGGAGGAGCATCGCAAGCAGTTGGAGCAAGCGCGCAAGACGGCTGAGTCAGACGCTGATCGTGTCCGCCATCGGGCCGAGGCCGACATGGCAGACCTCAAGGCTACTATCAGCCGACTTGAGGTTGATCTTATGAAGGTGAGCAGGCAGAAGAGGCAGGTCTTCCACACGATCCTAACCTCTATACAGGCCAAGAAGACGAAGCTGCAGGAGATACAAGCCGTGCGGGAAGAGTTAGAGGAGAAGGCACGAGAACAGGAGACCCTTGTAGTCAAACTCGAAGCCAACGTCAAGCAGCTTGAAAAGGACCTGCGTGAGACTCGGGAGAAGGCCATGCAGGTAAGACCTGTCTGTTCCTGAAGATATTGGCTGTGAAAGGGGCCCCGACTAAATTATTACTCAGGACGACACGGCGGTCAAAAAAGCCGAGGAAGACCGAAAGGCAACGCAGAATGAGCTTGACGATTTACTCATGGTATTTGGCGACCTCGAGGAAAAGGTGGCCAAATACAAGGTCAGTCAGCCCGGCCCGGTTATTTGTTGGGAGTTTGGACTAACGCAATACTTCTACAGGCAAAGCTCAAGGAACTCGGAGAGACCGTCTCCGACGGCGAAGATGAGGACGAAGACAGCGACGATGAGGAAGAAACAGACGAAGATGATGAAGAAGACAAGGGTAAGAGCGACGATGGGAAATGAGTCCAAGGTATGAAGGACATTATGTGCAGGGACTCCTCTATACCTATTATGTATAAGCGTTCTAGTCACCACTGTGCTCAACGTCACTTGGCAAGTCTTGTTCGCTGAGCACATGTTAGGACATTCGTGTCATACAGACAGACTCTCGTCCATGTCCGAGGTGGGGGCCGATCAGCAACTATGCATCGTGAGATTGTCATTTGCGACTGGCACTCCGCGCACGAATAAACTTGAACTTTGGCTCTGCCACTCCATCGCACAATGAGACGGGTACGATAAGATTATTGCGATGGTCTCCAGGAGCGGCGTTGCGATTTCAAGCCGACGATAGCGCGCCCAATCTGTTCGCATTTTCCCCCAAAGTAACCACCACAAATCGGGTCTTATTGCTTGTCTTGAAATAGCGGTCTCTCGCTGCAGGGAGCTATATTCTCATCTCAACTTCCACATCTGTGTCTTCGTCTCCTGGGCGGGCGCAGTCCATGTGTTGCTAATGGTCAGCGCCCGGGGGTTGTTTTCGGGCGCTTTGAAGACAATGCGGCCAGATACCTCATCTCCAGCCTTGGCACCAATGTTTTCTTCGAGATACTTGCTCATCAGGAAGCCCTGCTTCCAGTGGGTGTCGGGACCTGATGGCCCAGTGGTGAAGGCCACCTCGCCGGGCCGGGTCACGCTCGTCTCGCCGGCCTTGACCTGAAGGCCTGCCGGGATCGCATCCTTGCGAGAAGTGGTAAAGAATATGTCGAACCAGATCAGGAAGCCGTCCAGCGATGGGATGTCCTTGGATAGCGTCGACTTCCATTCGGCCTCGAAGTCGAGGTCCTCGATCTTGACGGTGTGCAGATCAATGTACGAAATTTGCGAGGGAGTGCCGCAGATGCAGTCCTCGGGCATGATCTCAATACGGGCCTCGTCATAGATGCCGGCCTTCATCGATTTCATGTCGAAGCCGTAGACGTCATCCCAGAAGGTGACGAAGTCGGTGATGTACTCAGGATCCGAGACGGGAGCCGTCCATATGGTTGAGATGCTCGGCGCGATGAGGCCGTCGGGCTTCAAGAAGCGGTCCCTGGCGACAAGGACGCTGTTCATCATGGCCTCGTAGAGGAGGCAGTAGCCCATCCACTCGCTGATGATGATGTCGACCTGGTCGACGGGGAGGCTGATGTCTTCGACCCTGCCCCTGATGCAGGTGACCTTGTCGGCGAGCCCGTTGGTAAATACATTCTCCCGGGCCTTGTCAATGATGTCCGATTTGTCAACAGCAAAGACCTGCTTCGCGCCGGCCTTGGCGCAGAACATACTCAGAATGCCTATATCGCAGAGGTCGATCAGCCCGTGCGTGCATGGTCCAATTGTTAACAGTCCTGAGAAGCACTTACCAGTTCCACAGCCAATGTCAAGGACGATCTTGTCCTTGAAAAGAGACTTGTTGTTGTAGACAAAGTCACGGTAAGAGTCCGTTCGGACCTTGTCTTTGAGCATGGTCTCGTGGATGTCTGGGACTTTCGTTAGTAGAAAGACCATCATAGATAGAAGGCGGGGGCAAGTGGGAAAAGTACCGTTGGCGGCGTAAGACTCCCAGTAGTACTGAGACTCATCCTTCCGAGCCCCCGTATCATCGACGTCACGCGACTTCTCGCTCTGGGTGGTAACGGCAGCGTCATCTCCCCAGCGCTGGTCAAGGGTCTGCTCGACAGCAGAACGGTAGCTGGCGAACTGCGACTTAAGCTTCTCTAATTCCTCCTCGAGTTGAGCTTCCCGCGAAGAAGACGACACAGTGGCCTGCTGATTGCTCTCTGGCGATTCATCGTCCAGGTCCAGCTCGGTGAGAGCCATGATCAAAGCATCATCGTCAATGACAGGCTTCATGAAACGATCATCAGCAATATCCTCTGCGGATATGACCTCGGGCAGGGCAGCGCCGTCATGACTGCGTTGGCGAACTGGTAGTGATAGTTAGCACTACCTCCTTATGACCCTGGGCCAGAGGATATGGGTTGATGTTCGTTTGTCTAATGACAGGGCGCGAGGAGGGGGGGTGTTACTAAAGTTGACAAGCTTGACAGTGCCAAAGAAGTCGAGGCCGAGACGGCGACGAACGGCGAGGAGGTCAAAGTTGTGCTTCTCGCGGCAGTGTTGCAGCATGGCGTTCATATTGGGGAAAACGGAGTCGTCTAGCAGTGAGATGAAAGTTACAGTCTCCTCCTCTTCGGGCTCGGCGTCTTCCCAGTCGGACTCCTCCGACGAGACATCGGACTCGGCAAGACCCTTGTTCTTGATGTTGTCTTGAACCATGGCAGCGATGAGGGAGGGGTAGAGTCTGCGTTGGTCCTTTTCCTGGTCCAACCCGTCAGGCTTTGGATAGTGTTGTGAGTATGAAATACAAGATTGCGGTACTCACCTGTTTCTACCGGGGGGAGGGGGGGGGGGGGTCTTGTTTTTTTGTGTACAACTTTCCAGTGCTTTGCAAAGTCCGTGTTTGTTCAACAGAGTGGGAGTGGCAGTTGAATGAATTGTGAGACGGATATTTTTTTTCACCCACCATCTAAGCTGTGTGGGGCAAGATCTGGATGGCGCAGGAGCAGATGCAGGCAAGTGCCTATTTAATTAAGGTGGGATTGTTATTTTTATTTTCCGTAGTTTTGCGTGTCATTGCAACTTTGGCGTTGAATCGTCCAACAACAAGAGGGAATTAGCCTAACACAGCCGAACGCATGGCGGTTGTACAGACAGATGATGTCTATACCTGGAGGGCTGCGCTATCGTTGTCGGCTTTTATAGTAAGGTGGAAGGACGACAACCTTCCGCTGCCTGTCATTGCATCTAAGCCATTTTGGCCCTTTTGTGCGCAGAAGAGTTGATCAAGCCTACACGCCATTGGGAGGCCAATGGACCTTTGAACAAAAGAGCCGTACATTCTCTGACTGCACAACGCCACTTCAAATGCCTTGACTTTCTGATATAGACATATTCCTTGCATGGCGAGAAGATGATCAGTGCTATTCCATTCCGCAACAAAACACCCTGTATCAAATGCAGCCTTACCCCCCCCCTCTCGTCCGTGCCTTTCCCTCTCTTCCGCACGTCTTTGCCTTCAGACGCGTCTGTTCCCGCTTTCATATGCTACCTAGTTTCAAGGCTTAGTCCCAGACATTGCGGAGCATCACATATACCGTAAACGCGATCCTATGTCAGGCCTAGTAGTGTGGTACGCCGATGCTCTGAAGAATGAGGTTGACGATACTGAGGAACCCCTCACCAAGAATAAATCCCTAAAGACCAGATGCATCAGTTAGAGGTCTCGTCATGCGCATACTTACTTCAAAGTGCGCTTACCGAAGCCAACACAATCAGCGGCGTACTCGACTCGCCTCGCCTTGTGATCCAGTACCAGCTGAGCATACCGCCAAGTGTCCTGGCTAGTGTGAAAGATGGCACGTTGTACATTCCTGAGGCTTTGTCAGTGCTAGTGCGTCACGTTTGCGCCTCTGCAACCACTGACCAACCGCCACGGCAATGCCTCCTGGCACCAGCGGCCGCCACACCCTGCCAGTCGTCGTCGCCCTGACCAAAGTCGTTATGGCGAAGATGATGCCAAACCCGAGTGCCCACTCTTGAGCCATGGGCGGCAAGCCCTTGCCCGTGACCAGCCTGGCTGTGAATATCCACACGTAGCCTGTAGGGACCTGGAATAGATCACCGGGAATGGTGTATACTCTGAAATGGAACGATAAGTAGCTTTTCACGCAAACGAGCACGCATGCCGTTACAGACGGCGGGCAAAACTCACGATGTGTACAGTTGGTACACAAAGGCACTGACGATGGCGCCTGCCGTCGCACCAATTACCTGGCCCCAGAATTGGGCGTTGGGTGCAGCTCCGAGAAGATGGCCTGTCTTGAGATCTTGCATGAGGTCGCCCGCTTGCAAGGCACCCTACGCATGTCAGCTTGCATCACAGAGAGACCATCGATGAGATGAACGTACTGCTTCGGACTATGGCAGTTGCTGTCAGCAACGGTTCACGCGCACACCGCAAGACAGGAGTTTCGTTGTTAAAGACTTACCACGGCGCCTGCCACTAGGTTGATCAACACACTCGACTTATGCGACTGAGGTATGATGAGAGCGAAGAAGAGCTGTGCAAGTTTGCTGATGCCAGAAACGGGGTTCAGATCTGTCTCGCCGAGTGCTCGGACACCCATGATGCTGAGAAGGAGCGCCATGAGAACAGCGACGACGGTCGCGTAAAGCGGGACAAGGTCACCGAAGACGAGGTGGATGGTCGCGATGCAAAGCAGGATCGACAAGACTAAGCCGACAGCCACAACCTTGTTGCTGATCTGCTGCTCCGGCGGTGCATCTGCCTCATCCAACCGTGAACCATCGTTCGTCGACGCCGACGCTCTTCGAAGCACGGCCGGGCCTCGTGTCACCCCTGGCAAAAGCCTGGAGGTGCTTGTTGCTTCTCCGTCCTCGTCCGTGTCCAAAGCCGAGTACCCCTGGCTCGAACCGCGCCCAGTCCCCAGATACTGTTTGCCTTGGTCTACCACACGCCGCCAAAGTTCTGTGATCACTTCGCTGCGGAACCGTTGCGCCAGGGGCCGGAAGGCGATGTACCCAAGGTTAACGATGGCATCAGCCAGCATGATGGCTAGAGAAACCCACACGATCCAGCCTTTGCTGCCAGTCTCCCAGTCATCGATGGAGCCGGGCGCCCAACCCTGATACTTGGCCAAGGGGGATAACACACCCCATCCAATGACGGCGCCGAAGAGCATGTGCAAAGTTGTCTCGGGACCCATGATGATGCCCTGGCCGATGTACGCCGGGCTTGGATTCAAAGTCCACAACCAAACCCCGGCGGCCTTGCTGCCGAAGACGGGGATGTTCCGCAGCGCAGGTAAGAAGTAAGAGCAGAGTGTGTAGAGGCCCGAGACTCCAAAGCATGTTAGCAGAAGCCTCATGTTCCGCGCCCAGTCGTCAGGAGACCCGTTCTCCGGGCCACCAAAGTTAGCGTTCTCGGGGTCCTCAATGTTTGCAGTGTCACCATGAATAGATTCTGGTGCCGGGTCCAACTTGCCATCCTGATCCGGGACCAGACTTGCAAAGCCACCCGACACGGCATCGGGACCGGCCTTGCGTGTTTGACCATGTAGAACCCCAATGAGCACGGCAGTGCTGAAGCCGCTCGGGAAGCGCAGCCTCTCGCGTATGATTACCTGTCGTCGACTATTTTGTTGATTAGAAGGAGTTTCTCGATGAAACGTTTCGCGGCCAGCTTACAGGGGGACAGCAAAGACAACACCAAAGTAGCAGAGGCCCAGGGACCAGAGGACCAGCTTCCAGAGAGGGATGTTGAGGGGTCCCTGTTCCTCGGGAGCTAGGAGATAGTTCATTGCGGGAATCTGAAGAACGTGTCAGCCACCGGCCTGGACCGTTTCCCCTTGCATTTGGCAGCAAACGGTAGGGCAGGGGCGGTTGACAGATAGACATACCACACCAACGAACCCACAGCCGAGTGGCATGATGGCCATGCTTCCAGCCACGGTCTGAACGAGTACGTTCTCGACAGGACTGAAAGGGAACACCAGGTGGCGAGAAAGCGCCTTGAATATGCCGAAGCCGAGCAGGCTGGCCGGCATGGTCATAGTGCTAACCCATCCAGTCTGTAGGCCAAAATACATGTTGGAGAAGCAGATGACGAGGCCGACCAAAAGGCCGACAAGGACACCACGAAGAGTGAAGCTGCGGCCGTTGATAACGGGCCCTTGCTTAAGGGTGCTCGCAGTGTTGGCGTTGTGGTTCTGGATTGTGCTGCTAGATCTGACAACTCTGTGGCCATCGTGCTCGCCTTCGTCGTCGCGGTATCCCCGGTCAGGAGCCATGTTCACGTCTTTACGTGGTGATTGCGAGCGTTGTGCCGAAGGAGAACCGACGGGGGTCGCCAAGGATTGCAAACTCTAGGCCGATTCCCGTGGGGGCAGAAGAGGAGGAATGAGCGTTACAACCTCACTCTGTGATGTATGAGACAACTCGACGTTCAAATCGTTGTCGGCCGCGGAATGTGCATGTGAACGCTTGTAAAAGGGATAAGAGTAGCCACGACACAGAGAGTAGGCAGAGAGAGAGAGAGAGAGGGGGAGAGGGAGAGGGTGCCGTGTCGTTGTTCACTCGGCTCGGTTGAGGCGGTATGTCGTGCTTGATGAAATAGGAAGTTGAATACTCAATTACATAAGATGGCGCAACAGAGCGTCAAACGAAGCCCCCTCCCCCAATGATGCACGAAGTTGTGACACGGGATCCGTAATTGAATCCTTATCTCACCGTCGGCGTGTGGAGGCCGACACAGTCGCTGAGTCCGACGCTAATCCTAATCCGAGTCCGGTCACGACTCGGACGGAGCTCGGGCAAACACACAGGCAAATGCATATACCGACCTACCTAGCCAGCTGGATAATACCTACATATGCTCAGCATCCGTACTCTGTACTTTCTTCCTGTACCTGTGGCTACCTAACGTTGGAACTGAATTGGACGATGACGTGCTAGGCGGCAACTAAATAAAGGTGTGTCTGCTTAGTAATCACAACAACCTCTATTCTCGCTCATGGCTAGGTCCACTTGTCAACCAACAATGCTCGTTGACTCGCTACAACGGGCTATCAGAACTACCTAGGTACCTAGGCTTAGATTGCACGAACAGCGAGGCAGATGCCTTGCGGCTTGCTACACGCATCTCATACAACCCTGCTATTATTTACTATGTTTCAGCTACTAATCAGCGAGCTTGCCACTCCTTAATAGACCTCCTCTTAAAACCCGAAGCTGTCGAGCAGCGAGCTCGAGTCTGGCTCTTGGAAGACTGTGGGAGTCGACTGCTTCCCCGCTCCGCTGGATCTCATTGCGACGTGAAGGCTCGAAATGGGCAAGTCTGCCACCACCAGCGAACTACGTCGGCGTAGCATCTTTAGCGGATTGACCTCGCCGCCTAATCCGTTGGTCATGCTCGATGCTGGTTTCAGGAACTCCCAGTTGCGAACTAAATGCTTGTCAGCCTTGAATTGTGACCCATACCAAGTAGCCATGTGTGGTACGTACCCAGGTCCAGACCGAGAAGATCGCAACCCATACGGTCGTAGAGCTTGGCGCTGTGAAGGACAAATTCCCACTCGACGCGTGGGGTGACCTTTGACGCGCCACGCAGTGTTTGGAGTGTCTTCTGTCGTAATTGCGAGTACAGCACCACCAACGCTGGGTCGTCCGTCAAGAAGAGTTTCGATCTCATGTCAGGGGCATAAGGCGTTTCCACCAGGGTATAGACGGGAGACTACAATGAAAGGCGCGTATTAGAGAATAGCAGCCACTATTTGGGTCGATAGGGTGGGGACTTACAATGAGAGCCCTGACTGCCATATCCTTGCGGTTCAACATCCAGAAGACCCACGACGCGAGCCAGCGATTGCCCTCCTTGGCTGCCACAGCAAGCACCTCCTCTTCCAAGAGCTTTCTCAACACCGGACCTTGGTCACCTTCATACACACGCGCGATTGCCACGGCAAGCTGGAGGTCCTTGAGCTGGTTTAAACAGACGTTCACAGCGTCCTGCAAATGATCGGCAAGCAGGAAGAATGCTGCCGCATATTCTGCACGCCACAACTATTAGCATCAGAGTATGAGTCTAGTCGCATGTAACCTACCGAACCGTCGCTTGCTGAGAAGGGCGTAAGCGTTCTTCAAAGCTGCCGTCCGCCACTTGGACTCTTCAAAATTGTTGGCCAGCAACTTCTGCGTTGCCCCTTGCTCTCTGTTCCAGTGAGCTATGCGCCAGAGCCCCTGAAGAACTGTCTTCTTCTTCAGGGCCAGATAGTAGATGCTACAATCCACTGGGTTCTTCATGTCGCTCTTGGTGTATTCGTTGCGAGCCACGTTCTCGAACTGCGTGCGCTGCAAGCAATGTTAGCCTACTTTGTGCCAATCACTGGCTAAAGGAACGGAAGGGCACTCACCAGAGCGTTGGGGTCACTAAGCCACATGAACATGCCGCTCTCTCGTGCATCCTCCCAGCGCACAGTACCGTGACATTGTTTGATAACGAAGTCGGTGAGAATGTCTTGACTGGTTGAGTGGTAAGCCCAGTTGATCTCTCGCCACGACATCTGAATCTCGCTGGTCCGGCCCTTGCGGAGGCCATGCTGACGGAAAAATAACATGAAACGAGCTCCGTTCTCGTCGAGTGATCTGCGTTGTTTTTCTACCAGGCCAACGCATTCCACAATATCCGCCAATTGTATCTGCTCGTGTCCCGAGAGCTGCCGAAGGCCTACCTTCGTCAGTCGCTCGTTGATGGCATGTGCGGTCTCCTCGCCAAACGTTTCGTCTGCCTCGTCTTTTGATGTTTGAAGGCTAAAGTGAGACCCCAAATGGGTTTCTGACGCCTGTGATACCTGGCAGCGATGTCAGTAAGGGATGTCTACTGGTGGTTGCATTACATGAAAGTGCCCACTTCGTCCGTGTAAAAGACTGCCGGATCTAACCCCAGGTAGTCATCAACTGTCTCACCGGCAATGAGAAATTTGAGTGTTTGATGCAGAGACATGAGCACGTTCCGCACTACCGTGCTTTTGCCGGCAAGGATACATTGACTCAGAAATTGAGGATGGAAAACCGGTAGCGGGCCGTTAAACCTCTGAACAGCCTCAAAAAGATCCCAGACGCCATTCTTCCTGTGTGGAAGCTGTAGGCTGCTGACCAGAGAACTGGACAAGTCGTAGTCTCTCCCGTGAACAAACATCTGGTTGCCAGAGCCAATGACGAGGTGCCCGTCACCCAGCCATGTAGAGTCGCCTATTGGATGAGGCGTGAACTCACGAATACTGATCTCCCGGACTGCAGCCCAAGCGGGCCCCTTGTTCAGGTAGTCAAAACGCATCTGGCAAAGCAGGACCACCTTGGACTGGAAACCTACGGCAAGTATCGATTGCGAGTCTGGGGTTGAGGTCCAGTCAAGATCCTGGATGGTGTTGTGCGTACCGTAGTCCTGTGTGAACTCAAGCCGAGCGCCGCCGATGTCCCATATGAACAGCTGCGACCTCCCTGAATCAACAAGCGCGGCCTTCTTGAGGGTGCTTCCACTGACGAGAGCCGGCTCTGAAAGACCAGTATCTGCTGACGACGTGGAGAGCCACCCGACGTGCTTCCCCGTTTTCTCCACTCTAGCCGTCCAGAAATCTACTCGGCCGGTATGGGTATACGATATGGCGATATCCCTGGCAAAAACATCCAGGAAGCTTGATGTTACCGGCGCGGATCCTGCCGGATCAACAGGGAGCATGTACGCGATTCCTTCGGCATCCTTCAGTTTGAACCTGCAAAATTCTCGTATCGACGTCTCATCCTGGCCATTGGCGTGTGCCTCAGTACGCGGATGCGAGTACCGAGGCAGGTTGACCTCCCAGACAAGCCCTTCTTGCCGCGAGGTAATCGTGGCAATCTGTGCAACGGCATAATTCTCAACCCTTTGTCGTGGTAAAATCAGGAGACAAAGTGGCTTCCCTGAGATCTCATACGGCTGGCGCTCCAACAAAATTGCCCTTTGTAGCCGGCAATCCCATAGAGAGATGGTGTCATGCTCCAAAAACACGACAAAACGACCCTTGCGTAAGACGCAAATACGATGAATATGGGCGCTCCCCGGAATGACGCTCTGCCGCGACAGGTTGTTCTTCTCTGAGTGGGTCCAGACAACGCACTCGCCCTCTTCCGTCCTAGACACAACAGCTCGACCGCTGAAGTTTCGAACCATCTTTTTAATGGGCGCCGAATGACCGGACCAGATACAACGCCGAGCGAGACGACTTTGCTCGTTGATGGTATCGAGAAACTCCACCAGGTTCGCTTCGTAGACATGAATCTGGCCATCAAAGTCATGGGCCAGTATATGTAGCCGCCCGGTTTGTCGATCACAATAGCTCTGTACTTGAACGTGTAGACCAGACCGAATGTCGAGCAGATGCGACTCGAAGCTTGCGACTTTGACAGCGGTCTTTGGTTTGTTCCTTCTCGAACCAACGTCTTCGAAAGCATATATAGTTATGTTTCCTGCGCCATCGGAAGCAACACACAGTTCGGGGCTCTTGTTTGCAAGGCCTATCAAGTTCTCGAGAGCAGTGTCGAGTTTCCCTTCCTGAACTGGACGACGCTGAACAGTGAGCTCAGCGGCAGCTGAAACCTCTCTTCCGTCAATGATGAATGAAGCCAAGGGTACTCTGGTAAGGGGAGATTTAAGGCTATGTTCTCGGAGTTCGGAGGTCAAATCAATGGCTCCCCAGAGATTCATGTGCCCAGAGGCATGCGTGTCTGCGCCTATCCAAACGCGAACCACATTATCGGCACAAATAGTATAAAGAACGTTTTCGACAGTTTGCTCGGCATGGAAAGGCTTCCGCCATCGAAGACTGGTGATAACGTCCGGGTGGCGCAAGTAGGCCAGGTCAAAGCGCACATCGTCGGCTCCATAAGTCAATCGGCGCCAGACCTTGACTAGACAATCATGTAGTCCAACCGAAGCTATGTATGCCGAGTCGTACGAGAGCTCTGCGAGCTTCAGGGGGTTCGGGACGGGCTTGTTCCATAACTGCGCGGGCTCGCCAATGGTCGAGTATAGGTAGAGGGCGCAATGGCCAACGAGGAGCTCTTCAGTACCACCCCAGCTTAGAGAGACGCCGCCGGCGGCATTTTGAGGATCGGGAATTGGGAATGATGATTGAAGACCCCACTAAAAGGTAGAAGCTTCGTTAGCTGCTGGTGTACGGCGAGCCAAAAGTGACAGATGCAGCGGAGGGGCCGGCTTCAACGCACCTTCAGAGCATCTTCTGGCTGTCCAAACGGCCTGTAGACTCTTACGACAGAGTTTGTACAGGTGGCAATCTTGCCCGAAGATTCATCAAAGGCAACGGCTTGCAAATGGCTCGGGTCGTCGTCGTAGATGGTCTGGAGAATGGTATCCGAATCGGTGAGGATGGTAAATGCGCTGCCGGTTATGTAGACCTGCAGAGGGCAATTGTCAGCGCCACATGCGACGACGGCGACAACAACGACAAGGACAAGAGAAACGAGGGATGTTTCTATTCCTCACATTGAAGTGTCTTGTGTCCCAAAAGCCCGTCGCAAGAGCTTGGAGCCCAGGCCTCGGTCTGCCTGGGAGGACTGCTCTCATCCTACTAGCGAGAGGACCGCAGCAGCATTGCTCAGGTAGGTAGAAGTGGCGCGAGTGTCAGGGAACGCAATGCTGCCTGTGTTGTTTGGATGTTGTGGTGGTGTGGTGCGAGGTCCGAGTTGGGTGTCTTGCGATGGGGTGAGGTGCGAGCTGAGCTATCTGAAAGATGAACTTAAGGTAAGGTAGCTGTACGTAGGTACCTACCTACCAGGTAAGTAGAGGTGCTTCACATACTTACCACTAGGTACCTACCTAGGTAGGTAGATAGGTTGGGCTTTGGGGGCTTTAGCATGTCGGCGATACGTACCTCTGCTATTCCAGAACATCTGACGAAGGGGCTCAGAAGAAGCATGTCACAAGTTACAACCCAACAAACACCGTGATAAGATAAAGCACACCAGACCTCAGCCAAAACATGACGCCAGCATACGAGTGTTGTTGTATCGAATGCACACTAGAAATATTTTATTTTTATACCTCTATAGAGTAGGTTTCTCAAAAAGAAAAAACAGTAAGCAACTTTAGCTGCATGTTATAAAATTGTGCAGGACTTTTGCAGGGTAACTGTACCTACCTAGGAATCTGAGACAAGCCTATTTGCGCCCTGAAAGCGCCTCCTAGCTCGCTACCTAGATACATTACCCAAGTGAGGTAATGACATCTACTTACGGACGTGATGCGTCTGCACCGCATTATAGGTGAATAACACCAGCTTCCGTCCTCTCAAACTGTTCCCAAGAGACACCAAAGCAGTCTTCATATACTCATTAATGATTTCCAACAACAAAGTTTACATCTACAAAACTGCATCATATAATCCATGCTCGTCAAGAGCCGTTCGTCCCCCGCAGCCCATTATCCAAAGCCTTCCTCATCCCTTACTTTCTGCTGCTGGACCCTTCTGGCATGCTATCGTCAGGCGCCCGTCGCGTGTCTGCCACGGAGAGCCTCTGCGCCTGTGCGAAGGAAAGTCTGCTCAGCTGGCCTGTTGGAGCTGGAGGCATACTCTGGTTGTAACGCTCCCGAAGCTGCCGTTCGAATGGAGTCGTTAGCGGTGCGAATGGTGTCATGGAAGGCAGCCGGACAGAAGATGCCATGCCTGTCCATCGCGTCGGCGTGTCCATAACCACCCCATCGACGTCGGGCCCTGACCCGGTGCCGTCATGATCCTCGTCCTCGACGGCCGGACCGACCTCTTGGATATTGGAACCCCTGAGCGATAAACCACCGGCTCGCTCGTGAACTGCCCTCGAGAGTGGCACCGAGCTGTGACCGAGTCCGAACCCAACACCTCTTCGCGAACTTGCAAGGTTGGGTCGCGTGGCCGTTGATTGCTGCGATGTGGAGAAACCCCTATCCCCTTTCCAGTAAAGCAAAAGTCGCCGCACCACTTTCTTGCGGTTCCTCTCCCGGACATCGAGTGCGACGTATTCGCGGCTCTTGAGCTGTAGCAAGGTCGATTGCCACTGGCTCCAATACCGAGACTTGAGTGTCAGTCCCCAGGCCTGCTTGGCATGGCCCTGCGTCTCCGCGTGATATTGCGACACCCTCCGCCATTCATTGAGCCATGCGGCGGTCAAAAGCCTGCCTGCACCCCAATCGTTTCTGCTTTTGTCTAGCCATGTTTCCAGCATGCGAACGAGGCGAGCCCGTTCAACCACACCGTGATGTTGAATCGCCTCCCAGCTAATGTTACGGTGTGAACGAGTAACTGTCTTCCAGCGACCGAGGTGACCTTTGGTAAAAGTAGCCTTGACGTGTTGTCTGCATTGCGCGTATAGTTTCCGAGTACTGGATCTCCAGGATGTCCTTGAGCGCCATGTCTTCAACACGTGGGTGGCACTGACATAGAAGTACCCACGCTTCGACCACATGTTGAGGCTTCTATTGTAATCAGCATCGAAATGCCATGACTCCAGGGCCTTTTGTGCTCCTTGATGCACTGCAAACCGGCGGGATCTTGTGCTGGTCTTGGCTAACACCGAAGCCTGCCGTTGCCAATTGCCCAGGACCTTGGTTTTTAGCATGCGATTTGATAAGTCCATGAGGAATCTCCCGCCTCGCGGTTGTCGAGGCCGTCGGGTACGGCCACCTTGAGGGTCGACATGTCTGCCACGGCCGTAGGAATTGGCCTCGCCAAGGGATGGCGGTGCCTGACAAGCGGCTTGCCATCTTGACAGGGAGCTATGAATGAGCTTGACTCTCAACTTGGCCCTGAAGAACTCGACCCGAGTGTGCAGATGCCACTGGCCGAGGGAACCGCAGACAACACTGAATCGGCGGAAGGATGCAACGCTCTTGATGTGCGATAGAGCCTGACGGTGCCATTTCCTGGTGGCCTGTGACATCTCCTGCCTCTGACATAGGGTCTCAATATGTGGCTGCAGTCTTGAAGAACTGACGCAGGCTGAATGCCAGTGTTGTAGATAAATATTCATGGAGCGGGACGCATGTTGAGGTTGAATGTAAGTTGGACAAGAGGCAGACCACTGGCTGAGAGCGTTCTGAATAGATTTGCGTTGAGCATGAGCTGAGGCGCAATGCTGATTTATGATCGCCTCGTCTGCGCGTCTGAGCCACAGGGCTAGAAGTTGTGTGGTAAAAATGCGACGGCCCTTGAACCTGGTCTCGGCTGTCACGAGCTCCCACGAATCGAAGTGACGCATCCGCATGATATGTCTCCGGGCCACAGCTGTCCGTTCAAGCTTGTCCAGAGCATGTTGCCGCCAGTGGGATATTCCTCTAAGGAGTAGCAAATACCCGGCTGCCTTTCGCGATTGTCGTTTCAGTAGAGCATACCATGCCTCGGCTTCCAGGTCTTCCCGTGTCTGCAGATCAGTTCCCTGTCCTTCCTCATGTTCGATCTGGCTACTAAGAGGTTCTTCGACAGGTTGACCTTGCTCGAAAGGGTGTTCGGCAGGGCTATGTGTGACAGGCCCCTGAATGCCCACCCCATGCCCAACAGGCTGTTGAACGGCAAGTCCATGCCTGGTCGGCTCTTGGGCATCGGACTCACGGACTACAGGCTCGTCCTCAAGATGGGCAAGTCCGTCACCATTTTCACTCGGCTCAGTGGTATTATCCGGCGGTAGTACCCAGTTCACTCTCCGCCTCGGCTTGGACACATCGAGCGCCGTAGTCTTGATTTCGCTCTCCGCGGGACCGGCAATGGGAGGGTTCAGAGGCTTAGCCGTAGTATCGCCAGAGCCCTGTTGCTTGTTGTTACCGGCAATCAAATGGTTGTTTTGGCCAGTTAGCTCCGTGTTTCCAACTGTCGAGGTCGTATAACTTTGTGGTGGCGGTGGCGGTGCCAATGGCGGCGGCAACGGCGGCGGCGGCGGTGGCGGTCGTGGTGGTGTTGGTGATTGTGATTTTTTGATAGAATTGGCTGGCTCTGAACCCGACGAGTTCAGCCCCAGGTCGGTGTGCGTCAACCCTGGGGGAGATCCGGAATCACCCAAGTGGTATGTCTCGTGCGATGCCGAATGCCGAGTAGGCGCGATCTTTTCCTGATGGGCTGGCTGGGGAGGTAAGGGCTCATCTTCGGACGATTCAGAGTGGCCATCGGTCCCCGATAAGGATAGCGATTGCTGAACAGACCCCTCGTGACGCGGACCGTTGTGGAATTCTGAGCCGTTGCCATGGTCCGAGATAATCCTAGAGCCGTCGCTGCGGCTGTCGAATTCGAGTCCGATACCCATCCTTGATAGGACGGCGCGGAGTTTCTCCATGAGCAATCCATCGCCGCGTTCGCCGCCAATCCGAAAGACGAGGCGGGAAATGTGTTGGTCCTTTTCCGGGTCGAGGCCATAGAGCGGTAGAATATCGTCGTAGGCCTGGAATAGTGCGTTTGTTGCCAATCGCTCTCCAGCGGGAAGGAATTCGAGATTTTCCTGCGCTGCCGTGACGATTGCATGCAAAATACGGACATCTGTGAGGCTTCATTAGTCGCATTGCGCTTGCGGTTTTGTTTGTTCGCGAGGCGCGAGCATGCACCCAAATAGTGGGTGAGATAGCGCAAATAGAAACGCACTCACCTTCGTCACTGTAATAGAATTCGGAGCTTTGGACAGACTCGAAGCTGGATATGCCGTCACGAGGAGCCAGCGCTGGGCGATACGGCAGCGACGGCATGTGAACTGGCGCCGAGCTAGGAGCATAATAAGATGGTTGTAAAAGAGCTCTCCAGTGGTGTTAGTGATGGCTGGGTTTGCGATTGGGCCTAGATGCAGTCGCGTCGCTGGGAACAGAGCTTGAGGTTGGTGTAGAGAAATTGTAAGCGAATGATGCTATAAAGGCATTCGATCGCGACAAAGGAATATATCCACGGCCACTGGAAGAGAGGGAGAAGGGGGGGGGGGGTGTCGCGACCCAGCCCGAGGCGAATTATCTCGGTGTTCTTTTCCCCCAACTAAGGTAGGTGAGCGGGTGTTCAGTCGCGTCGCAAGACTCGCAGAAAAGCGCTGAAAGGACGGGAACAATGGCAACGAGTCTGAATCGGGCGTGGTGCTGTTGAGCCTGCCATGTCCACCGCGCGTAAAGTAGGCTGCAAAAAGAGTGCAGCTGGTCAACAACGTCAAAGGCGAGGACGATGGCTGAAGGAATAATGGTCGACGAGGATTAGGTTTGCGGTCAAAGTCGACGTGCGGGAACAGGCTAAGGTCGTACCTAGGTAGCTAGATACGGATACTGTAGGTAGGTAGGTAGAGTGGCGTTGGAGCGAATGGAGCTCCCCGACCTCCCATTTTCTGTGCCCAAGCAGAGTTTCTTTTCTGTTTACTCCGCGTCCACGCTTCCCTCTCTTGATCACTGGACAGATCAGCCACTGGTGGAGACCCTGCCGTTGGCTGGGCTGCACCATGATCCTAGTGTCGCGATGTAGGGTTGATTGGCCAATGTGCTGTGCCCTGTGCCAAAGTGCTCTGAAACGGATACCCTGTTTGCCTGTGTATGACAAGGCCCTCCTCACCTTATGCCCTGACCTAAACAAACAAACGGCGAGGAGGTACTCTGTATCCCCCTTTTCTTCTTGTCTCGCATACATGCATGGCGTTGTATTATTGTATTATGTCACCCACGCTGCCCCTACAAACACACTTCAATCCGTCACTCATCTTGCATTGTACCACGCCTCATCCAACTGTCCCGATCTATCAATTTTATATCATCCAACCCCCCCAAAGCAGATGAGCATGGTACGCACGCGGCCCATCCAGAAGTTCGCTGCAGCAGTCGGCCAATGCTCGGTCGAGGTTAGTTTTCCCCTTCAATGCTCTTGATCATTCGTATGAAGCAGAACGCTGAGCAACACATAGACCTCGTTGTACGGCAAGTGTATCGTTACCGATTACAACGCCGTCCACAAAGACAAGTGCGTGAAGGAGTTTCTAAGGTTAAAGGATTGTTATCTTGTAAGCCGCTACTACCGTCACCCCCAGATGTGCTTGAGTAAATCGCATCGCTGACATCGGCCCCGACGACAGGCTGCCGCCCGGAAGACAAAGTGAGTGTGTTAGAAACACAATAGAAATCAATTCGATTGTTGAACTTGTGACTTTTCCTCTATTTTTTTTTGTTCCAGAGGGGGCTTGTTCCAGGTCCGCGCTCGACATGGCCAACAGTCATTTAAAGTCTGTATGCGCTGCCAGTAGGCGCCCCATCAACATTGGCATCTCATGTCTACAACTCGAGCAGGCGAAGTAAGAATGTCGCGTGCTGCACTTCCTGCTCCTCCTCCATAATCAATCCCTTTTGCTGTTCCGCCGAAATTTCGCCCTCCAACTTAGTAACGTTGTGCTTGTCTACCGGTCTCCGCAAAGCCTTCTCGATGACCTTGGTTTGAGACACAAACACTTCCTCGAGGCCAATGTTGTCAGGGTCGCTGATGACCTTGTACTCCATCTTGATGTCATCTGTAGGCTGGAGCTGGGCCTTCTTTCTCAGGCGCTGCACACGGTTGATGATCTCTCGGGCGAGACCTTCGTGCGCGAGCTCTACATACAGCTCCGCGTCCAGTATAGTGAGCACGTCGTTGTCAGAGTTTGTCTCCAGGTTCTTAGAAGACTCATCCTCCTTCAGCCCGCGCCTCACCACAAGATCGCCCTCCTCCAGCTTGATTCCGTCGACCAGGATTTCCTTCTTCTCTGAGTATTCCTTGACAGCGTCGCTACTAAGCGTCGGAAGTGCCTTTTTGACGCGCGCCATGTCTTTCTTGAGTTTCTTACCCAGGACTGGCCAGTCTGCAGTTACACTGTACTGGACATTGTACTTGGCCTCGTCAGACGTAAGTACCAGGTCTCTGATGTTCATCTCCTCTCTGATGTAGGATGACAGAGATTCGAGATCCTCGAGGTACTGTGGGTCACGGTGGATGACCACGAGGGTCTTCAGGGGCGTCTTGAGACCAACAGCCCTTCTTTCACGAGAGACTCGGACAAGGTCGATGACTCTCTGCATTCTGCCGACTCGGCGCTCAACAACTTCGTCAAACAACTCTTGTCGAACCTCGGGGAACGGCAAAAAGTGGACGCTTCGCGCATCCTCGGCCTCGGCCTCTTTGGGAATGAAGGGCCGCAGCTTCTGGTAGATGGTGTCGGTGATGAAGGGAGTGAAGGGGGCAAGGCCACGGCACAGAGTGAAAAGAACCTCGAACAAGGTGTTGAGTGCATGCTGCGTGTCCTCGACGCCATTCTCGCCCTTGAGGCGTCTTCTGTTCAGCTTAATATACCAGTTCGTGGTGTTCTCTATGAGGCCGAGTAGGCGCGGAACGACGGTGTAGAGACGGTATGCTAATAGGTGGTAATTCGAGTGTTAGTGAGATTCGAATATTGATTCCAGATCGGGGTTACATACCGCTCATCTCCTCGTTGACGAACTGCAACAGACTTTGGCAACTGGCCAAGATCCAACGATCCATGACGTTCTCGTTGTTCGCCAGGGCCTTGGGATCCCAAGCGTAGTCGATGTCCTCGACCTTCTTCAGTAGGGAAACCTGGCCCTCGAAGAACTTATAGCTGTTCCAAAGGGGCAGAAGAACCTTCTGCACAACCTCCTTTACGCCGGACTCCTTGAAGCGCAAGGGCTCGGCACGCACAACAGGCGAATTGATGAGGTAGAGCCGCAGAGCATCGGAGCCGTACTTGTCCATGACAATATCAGGTACCGGGTAGTTCTTGAGACGCTTTGACATCTTCTTGCCGTCCTCAGCTAGAACTATACCGTTGACAACGCAGTTCTTGAAGGGAATACGGCCGAAGAGATGGGTACCAAGAACAAGAAGGGTATAGAACCAGCCTCTGGTCTGGTCCAACCCTTCGGCAATAAAGTCACCAGGGAAGGACTTCTCAAACTTGTCAGCGTTCTCGAAAGGGTAATGCTGACTTGCGTACGGCATACTACCGGACTCAAACCAGCAGTCAAAGACTTCTTCGATACGCCTAAGGGTACCTTTGCCCATCTTGCTAGGGATCGTAATGTGGTCAATGTTGTCGCGATGAAGATCAGTCAAGTCTCCGGTGTAGCCGCTCAACTCCCGCAGCTCCTCAATGCTGCCGATGCACACACGCTCTTCCATGTCCTCGCTGACCCAAAGAGGAATGGGTGTACCCCAGTACCGATTTCTCGAAACATTCCAGTCACGCGCGTTCTCGATCCAGCTGGCGAAGCGGCGCTCTTTGACAAAAGAAGGCACCCAATGAGAGCCCTTGATATTCTCCAGCATCTGAGGAATAATCTCAGGGATGCGAACGAACCAGGACGGAACGGCGCGGTAGATGAGGGGGGTGTCGGATCGGTAGCACATTGGGTACGAGTGCTTGAGCGTAGAATCAACCACGATTTTTCCGGCAGTCTTCAGGTGCTTGATGATGTGCTTGTCGGCCTCCTTGACGTGCATGCCGACAAAGTCAGAAACGCGGCCGGTGAAGTGACCGCCGTCGTCAATCGGATCAGGAGGAGGTCTATTCTCCGTGACGATGCCAGCGGCCAGGGCGACGTTGTAGTCGTCCTCACCGAAGGCGGGCGCCTGGTGAACAATACCCGTACCACTGTCATCGGTGACATAGGTGGCATTCAGAACCTGAAACGCGACGTCCTTGTACTCCTCATAGAAGTAGTTGAAAGGGGGCTCGTACTTCCAGCCCAGCATGTCCTTGCCCTTGATCTTTTCGAGGATTTTGAACTTTGCCTTCTTGACATCCTTGTACAAAGTGCCAAGGAGCCTCTCGAGCAAAATGTACTTCTTACCAGACTTCTCGTCGACGATTTTGATGTACTCAAAGTCAGGGTGGGCAGCCAGGCCAAGGTGAGACGGCAAGGTCCATGGAGTGGTCGTCCAAGCCAGCAAGTTGGTCTCGGGATCGTCCCGCAGGGGAAAGGCGATGACAATGGCAGGATCGCTGACATCTTGGTAGTTTTGGTTGGCCTCGAAGTTGCTCAGCGCCGTCGTCAGAGCTGTTGAGTAAGGCATGACGCGGTGTCCCTGGTAGACGGCGCCCTTGTCGAACAACTGCTTGAAGACCCACCATTCCGACTCCATGAAGGTAGGATCCATGGTCTTGAGCGGAGGCATGTCAGCACAGAGTGATCAAGAGGAAGGTAAAAGACGGGTGCTTGCCTTGTAGTCATTGTCAAAGTCAATCCAACGGCCGAGTCTCTCAACGGTGTGGCGCCACTCCTGACTGTAGCGCATGACGATAGATCTGCATTCGGCGTTGTAGTTCTTCAGGCCTAGTTTCATGACGGCAGCTTTGCCGGAGATCCCCAGCTTCTTGTCAATCTCGTGCTCAATAGGCAGACCATGGGTGTCCCAGCCAAAACGTCTCTCGACGTAAAACCCCTTCATGGACCAGTATCTCGGAATGATGTCCTTGATGGTAGAGGCCAGCAGATGGCCGTAGTGAGGAAGCCCTGTGGCGAAGGGAGGGCCATCGTAGAAGGTATAGAGAGGCTTGCCCTGGGTCAACTCAAGCTATAAAGGGAACGTTAGCATGACGGTCAATATTAAAAAAAAGCTCAAACCGTAGTCGACGTATGACTAGCTTACCTGGCGCTCAAAGGCCTTGATCTCGCGCCATCTCTGGAGGACGGCCTCCTCCTCCTTGGGAAAATCGATAGACATGATGTCGAGGGAGATTGTTGTTGGTGTCTAAAATGACGGCAGTGCACGACGAGGGTTGTGGTGTATGATTCGGGCAAATCAAATATTCACACGCCGAAGACGGCGGCGGGGCGGATGTTGGCGTCGGTGTTTTCTCGAGACGAAGAGGGGCAGAATGGTTTGTCGCGCCGCTGGCTCTTGCCGTTGTATAAGATCGAGTTCCGAAACAGGGGAAGGAAGCAAGTAAGGAAAGAAGAAAAGGCAGCTCACAGAGAGCGGGAAGAAAACGCAGGTCAGAATGAGTCAAGAGCAAAAGAGTGCGTTCAAGTTCTCTCGGTGGGCGAGGCTTGGGGGCGTGAGGTATTTGGAGGGGTCGTTGGATCTTTTGGTGCGAGGGGTGAGTCAGTGGGGTAATTTTTCTCAATCAACTTTCCCCTACCTACCTATCGTGCTACCACCTAAAGTGCTACTACGAAGGTACAGGTAGCATACGTGCATACCTTCTTAGTGGAGCGCGGGGCAACCAGCTTGCCAGTAAGTAATTGTGGCTTCCACCTAACTACAGATACCTAGGTACTTCAGGTAGGTACTCCGTAAAGTACATACCGTACCCAAGTCGAGAGGGGGCTCTTGGCTGTGGTGCCTCAGTCAAGGCTCAACCCCAAAACAAGCGGAGTAGGTACCTCGTGCCTCCAGAAAGGGACCACCAGAGCCTGTCCAGAGGTAACTTGATACCCAAGCAACCACTATCATTGCGAAAACAACGCCGCCAAATCCGCCGCGGCGGAACGTCGCCGTCCAATCTCAAAGCAATCATCAGACAACACCCGCTCGACTCGACTTTGACCTAGCACCACGCCAGTTGTCCCTCTCCTCTTTGCCAGACTTCTTCTTCTCCCGACTGCACACATTTACCTTCCGCCTTTGGTCCCGAGTTAATGCCAATCGAAACCATACGAACACATCGCCAACCACCCTCATACGACAGTACCCCTCTCTCGATCTCCTCAAGGGGTTAACCCGCTTCGCCTCCGGCGTAAGGCATAATTCTCGACAATCTCAATCACGGAGCCGTTTGTTCCTTGCTTCGTTCGACCGGCAACCACCTATCGCCCTCTTGATCGACCGACTACACGACTTTACAGGATTTGCTCGACAACACCATAACATCGACTACACCACAAACCCACGCTGTCTGGCTGTGCTCGCCCCCTCCACTGCCATGTCGTTTCTCTTCGGTAGGGCTAGGACGAGACCCGCTGTCGATCTGCCCAAGCAGGCTAGAGATCATGTAACGAAGCTTGAAGGTCCAAATGGCCCCGCCAAGGTTAGTTACACGCTCCTGTGCCATCTACATTCGAATCGATTGGGCCTACTAACGTGCTTTTCTTACACAGGCTGAAGAGCTGGCCAAGGTACTGAACCAAATGAAATTCATCTTGCAAGGCACACAAGGTACCCGATACCCCTTTTATTCCGTTTTCTTTCTCGGGCAATCCGCGGACTGACCTTGACCCAGAGTCCGACAGTAGCCCCGAACAGATATACCAGCTCGTCACCGGGCTGATTGAAGAAGACCTCCTATACCTCCTTGCCGTGAACCTTCGGCGTCTGCCATTCGAGTCTCGTAAAGATACGCAAGTTATTTTCTCCTACGTTTTCCGCTTCCGCCCGCCCACCGCCTCTCCAAAAAGCGACCCTCTAGCCTTGTCGTATGTTGTCAACAATCGTCCGCAAGTACTGCTCGAGCTATGTCGAGGTTATGAACACAAGGAGAGCGCAACGCCTGCCGGTACCGTCCTTCGCGAGGTCCTGAAGTCGGAGGCCGCTGCCGCCATCATTCTGTACGATGATGACGACGAGTCTGGGTCTAGTAGCAAGGGCATCAATCTCATAGACAGGGACCGTCGGCAGAGCGGCAATGGCGTCTTTTGGAGATTTTTTGACTGGGTGGACAAGAGCTCCTTCGAGGTTGCAGCAGATGCTTTCACAACATTTCGGGTGAGTCTTATGCCTGGCCGAGGACTTGGCTTCTCAAGCTCTTTTCGTGGTCATACTTTCCTCTAATGTGAATTGCGAAACAGGAACTGCTCACAAAACACAAGGAGCTGGTTCCGAGATACCTGTCGGTCAACTTTGATCTATTCTTCGACAAGTACAATAACATCCTTGTACAATCCAACAGCTATGTTACTAAGCGGCAGTCTATCAAACTCCTTGGCGAAATCCTGCTGGACCGATCGAACTACAGTGTTATGACCGCCTACGTCGATCGCGGGGAGCACCTCAAGATATGCATGAATCTTCTGAGGGACGATCGCAAAATGGTGCAGTACGAGGGCTTTCACGTCTTCAAGGTCTTCGTAGCAAACCCGCACAAGTCAATTGCCGTGCAAAAGATCTTGCTGATGAACCGGGAAAAGCTACTCACGTTCTTGTCCCACTTTTTGGAGGACAGAACAGATGACGAGCAATTCATCGACGAGAGAGAGTTCTTGATCAAGCAGATCAGAAACATGCCACCAAATCCGGTGGCACCTCAGAGGCAAGGTATGTCGGGGGGTAGCTAGATCGAGGCAAAAATGAGCGTTTAGCATCTCATGAAGGGGGGTTGCGATGAGGTAGATGGGGTTTGGGCTATTTGGCTTTACGGGCACAGTGCCAGAACGAATCTGGGTGACACGATCGAGACCGAGAATAGGTTGTGCGGCGAAGGGACATGCATTTGCGTCCGGCGTTCGAGGTGGCGGGGTATTCCCAAGACAAGACACCCAACATGAGGCTTATCATATACAAGGCTTCATCATTCGAGAAATGACAGCCAAGGAAGCAAACGTTCAATGTCCTCTCGTTATGTTGCCCAGGGATACGGCATTTCCACTTGACGCCGAGCTCAGGCGCCGGGCTCATAACTGCTTGGCGATCCATGCCTGTGCCTCTTCCTTGTAATCCTCACGCCACCTGCTTAGGGGCGGCCGTCCCTCAACCACATCTCCAACAGCCCAAAGAGTTCTCGAGCGATCCAAGTTCGCTGACACCTCGTTGTCTGGACAGAGAATGTAGAAAAGGCCTGTGGCCATCTTCTGCTCCAGGTATTCGGCGACTTGCTCGGCGGTCCAGGCGGCCGTTGGCTTCTCCGCGCCAGATCTTGACCCAGAGAGTCCGGTAAAGGTCCAGCCAGGGACCAATAGATGCACAGATGTAGCCGTGTTCCTTAGGTCGAATGACAGATGCTCGGCGAGGCTCTTGACTGCCGCCTTGCTGGCGTTGTATGCCGGGTTGCCCGGCGGATTTGTGATGCCTTGCTTTGAGCCCGTAATGACGACGGCTGACTTGGACGACTGTCCGTCGCCCACGAGCGGTAAAAGGCTGCTGATGCCATTGATGACGCCATATAGATTGGTGTCGAGGATCCTGCGGAAGCTGTCTGGGTCTTGCCAATTGGACTTGCCTCCTACACCGGCATTGAGAACCAGGAGATCAATGCGACCTTTTTGTTTAACACGAGTTAGCCTTCTGAACCGGTCTTGTCACCGATAGGTTGACCAACTTCCGAATGAGCCCGTAGCCACCGTCTTGAGCTCTTCCCAACCCTCAACCTGGCCTACGTCTAGCTCAAAGCCGGTGACAGTCTCACCGAGCTCCCTTTCGGCAGCTCTAAGAAGCTCCGTGTCGCGGTCGACGATGAGAACTTTCATGCCGTGGCCAACGCATTTCTGGGCAATGGCCAGGCCAATACCCCCGGCGCCACCCGTGATAACGGCCGTGTTGCCCGAAGCGAAGACCGACGTCATGGTCACTTGTATACCGAGAAGAGGAAGAAGAAGAAGAGGAGGAGAGAGTGTTTGCGATACGACGTGCCACTTTCATTTTAGAGGTGAAGTTCGCGCCGCGTAACCAACATAAATACCGTCTCATGGTTTGTCATCGCCGGCTCTGCCCCGTTTGCGGGGAAACGCCGCAACGGACTTTGGCTTTATCACCGGAAACCCCGCCGAAGCGTATACTTGGGCGGAAACAAACTGTCTCTGTGGAGAACGCCCCTGTCGACGGTCCGCCTTATCGACTATCCATTGCATTAAGAAAAAACAAGTTGATGTTGCACATCGTTCGAAGCCAGCCATAACCATTGACGCCCCTCCATCCAGCCCCAGTCTCCTTGTTGGGGGGACGCCCCTTGTAACATATCAGAATAATACAACGTGCGCTGAAGCTTGCCATAGCGCCCTAGCCCCATCACCTAGAAGCCTGTGTTGGCTGCTTGGCCAGCATGACACTGACGCTCTCGCGCGCGTTCGAAGATGTCCACACGCTGTCCTTGCCTCCACGTCTCCAATCGTCTCCGGTGGCGTCTTCGCCGCCTCCCCTGGTAGCCTCTCCCATGATTACCTCGAGGTCTCGCATCTGCGAGCTCATCCAGTTCCTCACAAAGTTGGTAGGGTCCTGGCTCATTGACGTGAAAAATGAGTGCTTCGCCTTGGAATTGGCGACAGCCGATACTAGTGTCGCTAGCTGCTCGTCCATGGCAACAACCTCTTTGAGGGCGCTCGCATACGTGGGGTTTGTTACGAAGGGTACCAGCTTGGCCTTGAGGGGGTCATCGACTGCTACCCGCACATCGTAAATGGTGGGCTGGGGGTCTTTGTGAAACCCCTCGTCAACCCGAACGGTGTAAGGTAGGCTGACAGGAGGCAGTGGCCGGAGGTGAGGCTGGATGTAATCGTTGAGGTTGGGAATGATTCCTACATCACTACCATTGATGATCTACGACAGAAGTCAGGTCTCGTGTAAAATGGATATAGAGTGCAAGTGGATATCTCTACCTTTTTCAGGAGTTCATCGCAACGGAAGTTGCGCTTCTCTTCGTCCTCTTGCAGACCCATCATCTTGATGTACTCCCAAACAGCCAGAACCGCCTCTTGACGAGAGGCTTGCGGCATGTCCACGATGTCGGCCAGCTCGGGACTCAGCAAGTATCGCTCGGGATCCTCTTGGCGGTGCAAATTGATGGTAATGTTCATGGTTTCGTCTCCGCTACGCTTGAAGGTAAACTCGTCAAACTCGGCGCCAGCTGCAGCGTTCACTGTAGCAGGTTTCTTCCATTCAACGGTCTGGTCCGATGCAGCTCTCGAGCGGGTACGGTCGAAGTCGACATTCATGGCTTTGAAGAAATGAGAGAAGCGCTGTTTTTGGGCTGTGGGCAAGGAGCTTTGTCGCCTCGAGCTGGCGGCGCCGTCCCCCCCTACTACGTGATCCGAGTTTAGCGTAAATTCCTCGGAGCCATCTTTCTGACCATCCTCAAGAAGGCGGCCTTCGATCTTGACCCTGTACGAAGGCTCGGCGCTGGGAGTGAAGTCGAAGCTGTCGACGCTAATGCCGCTCCCCTGCCATGCCTGGTCCTCGACCGTATTGCTGATCCAAATGCGGAGAGTCTTGTAGCGCTGAAATGATATTGTCAGCCGCGGTGTCGCGCGCAGTAGAACGGGGCATTCAGTAGGCTCCTCACTACCTTTGCGTTGCGACCAACAGTCTCGACAATGTCCAGACGCTTGCGCGTCATTGTTGCGTCCAGCCGACGTTCAAAGTCGCGTAACTCTCTGTATCTCTGGGCGACATCGGCATCTGCGATGCAATCCTCGACGCCATCAGGCAACGTCTTGTCGGTAGGCTTTCTGCTTCGACGCTTGGCCAACTCGCTGGTAAGGGCCTGGCCGGGGGGGTGATGCTGCGCCATGGCGGCCTGGTTCATGGCTGCTTGAGGATGGGGCATGATGGGTCCTTTGGGCGGCATGGTTAGCTCAGTGAATGTTGACGTTGCTCCGTCTTCGCCGTGTCGTCTTGGGCTTGCCTGGGGACGTCGCACGACAACTGGCTAGACACAAAGGCGATGGGGAGGGAAATGGATGTTCAAGCCTCTTGAGGCTGAGAAGGGTAAAGAAGGAACGGGCATACCGATGCCGCCTCTCCGTTGATTTGGGACATGTGGAGCCCGCTGGGGAACTTGCGGTGCGCCAGCATGGCCGGCATATTGGCGGTACTGGGGCTGCATTTTTGGCGATAGCTTCTGATGAGATGCGCGCAAGGCAGGAATCACTGGGAAACCTGTCACTTGAAGATTCTCCTGAGGAAGCCGTTATCGACCGTCCTAAGTCGCGTCGCTTCCCCAAACGCGCCTGTGCAAAACGTGAATGGCCACGCGGCGCAGGCGGCGCAGGTAGCACAGGCGGCAGGCGGCAGGCACAGGGTGCGCGCGCAAGGCAGCATCTCAAACAGGCTTAATTGGCCAACGGGTACAGTTGCTGCGAGGGTACCTAGCGTAGGTAGACCCCCACAAGCGCCAGACCCATTCTTTTTCATCCTGGTCTGTCCCAGGTGTCCTAGCCACACAGTACACCCACTTACCTGTGCGACTGTGGTAAATCCTCTTCACATATCTGTATCCGTACCTACCTAGGCAGGTTATGGGAGCATTGCATATCAGTTTCACATTGATGCTCGACAAATATGGCTTTGTTCATGCTTTTGTAATTTGCTCGTTCCCTAGGGATATGTCGATTGCCTCACTCGCTCAGGCTGTGTGTATCTCGCCATTGGTACGTAGGTAGGGCTGGGCGTGTACGTCTGATGGCACCCAAGCCACGAGGGCGGGTTGAGCTCAATCATTGCATTAACCTCTCAAACTCCCAGTAGTGGCGGGAACTCATCCCATAATTCATGAACGTTTCCACCGAGCGATATAACCGTAGAAACCAGTCCTCTACGACGAAAAGAGGCAAAGTGGTCGAAGAGTGCATGCCCAACGATACGCCACGCTCCCAAATGCTTGCTGTCAAACGAAATTAATTCTGCCGCATTATAACCTTGCCGCGAGTCTCGGGCCGCTCCTATCCACTCTTTGTTCGAGGGGCGCAAGGCCCATCTCCATTCCGAGGTCCGTAGCGGTCTCGATGAGCATCTTATAAAATGATGCAGCACTTTGATGGTCAGAATTGCTGGCCCAGTCCGTTCTTGGACTGCCGTTTGCTGAAACGATTACGCTTGGTATTGGGGGCTGATTCTTCCAAATTGGCTTGGCTTTTGCTTAAGTGATTTCGACCAGACCGGTCGCTGACGCTGAAGCCGTCGGGGTAAGCATTCGCTCGCCCCCCAAGTGTGCTCGACGGACTCGAGACTGCCGAGGACATGTCGAAGCCGTTGTCGCCAGCGTAGGGGCCTGTAGGGTTCTGAGACAGTGCCAGTTCCTTGGCCCTCTCCAGAGACTCTATCCAGTCGTTGGCCGTTGAGCCGGTCTCTGAAGAGTTGGAACTGCCTTTGGGTTCCTCAAATGTGTAGTGGATGCCACCCTGTCGGATCTTAGATGAGCGGCGAGACTTTTTGTCCAGGATACTTACCGCATCAACGCACCAGACAGTCTGCCCCTTTACGTCAAGTTGGGTTCTCCACGAGCAGTCAGGTGCAAGCAGTGATATTTCTTGTTTGGCGCGTTTTTCCTCTCCGCCGGCGGGTGCCAGCAGAATGCGACCACTCGACGTCACCATGACTAGCCGCTGTCTCTTCTTTGTTGTGCTGCCACCAAAAAACCTGGATAGCTTTTTGTGCCCCTCGCCATGCTCGCCGCCCCTGCCGTGACCGCCGGCGGGTAGCGGACTCGAGACGACCATCAGGTCGCCGAGTTTAAGAATCCTCTCGTTGTTCTTCGTCAGCACTGGTGACCATTCAATGTCCAGTTGGGTCGGGGGCGGTAGCTCGGTAATGATTCTGGCCGGTCGAGAGCTGCTGTTCATAGCTGAGCTCTGCGGTTGAGAGCTTCTAGGTGTGTTGACAGGGTTGGGACTGTTAGCCACGCCGTTAAGTTGAATCACAGTCGGTTCCTGTGGGATAGGGTTGTAGGGCCGCAGCCGCGGAGCTTTGGTCCTCCACAGACCTTTGCCGAACTGCTGTCCGTCGAAGAACTCGTGGTTCTTGATGTGCTCGACCGTGAGACGACGCGCCGGATCCAGAACCAAGCATCGCTCAACCAGGTCCCGTGCTGCTGGTGGAAAGCCGGCGGGAAAGTCGTACTCCAAGTTGACAATCTTTTGGAATGTGAGATATTCTGTTGCGGCCTTAAATGGCGGACGACCGGCCAGCAACTGGTATACTATGCAGCCGAATGCCCAAAGGTCGCTTGCCTTGCAAGCGTTTTTGCTAGTCAGAAGCTCGGGACTGACATACTCAGCAGTCCCCACGAACGACGCAGCTCGGGTGTCGTCTTCGGCGTCGCCACGGGTGTTTTCCGGCAGTCCTCTCGCACCTTCTCCAGCGGTCTGTGCCTCTCTCGGATCCTTGAGCAACTTGGCCGTACCAAAGTCGGTAATCTTGACATGCATGTGGTCGTCCAGGAGGACGTTCTCCGGCTTCAGATCGCGGTGAATCACCCCCCTGGAGTGCATGTAGTCAATGGCATCCAGAATCTGGGCGCCGTAGAACCGCGTACACTCCAAATCGAAGGAGCCTGTCTTCTTGAGCACTCCTAGAAGCTCGCCGCCGTTGCAAAGATCGAGAACGTAGTACAGAGACGCCTCGTCCTGGAACGTGTAGTACAGTCGTACGATTCCAGGGTGTTCGGTAAGACGATTGAGGGTGTTCTTCTCTATGTTGACGTACTTGATCTTCTTCTCCTTGATGATGTGCTTCTTCTCAAGGACTTTGATGGCGTACTCCTTGAGTGTCTGTCGGTCGGTGGCTAAATATACGGTACTGTACGAGCCTTCTCCGAGCACGCGGCCGAAGCTGAAGTCCCTGACTCCCTTCTTCACGTGCCGAATGACCGTCTTGCCGTTCGCATCTGTTTCTCTTCGCACCCCGACAGCGGCACCGCGATCTTTCCACTCCTCGCTGCTGCTTGGCAGCGACATCTCAGGACCATATGGATCTCGCGGACCTGCAGCTGCCGAGACGTAGCCACCAGCCATTCCTTTGGAGCTCCTGCGTGGGGGCAGAGGACTAGAGCTGGACGGCAGCTCGGATTGGCGAGCGGGATTAGAAAAGCGCTCTCTGTGGCTCAGCTCTCTCGTCGGCGTTGAGCCCCCTGGGTAGCCTGAAGCATTCCTCGAGTCTTGCCTTGCAAGCATTTCGTAGACCGAATTCCGTGATCGGTCAGCCTGCGGGTGCGCTAGATGGGGTGCCCGACCATCTTCCTGTACCATGTGGGGTTGACTGTACAGTCCAGAGACGGGGCGTTGGGTCGGAGACACCGAGGTGTGACTATCGGGGGCTCTGTCGAGGTCCGAATATGGCGAGACGGGCTGGCGGTAGACATCTGCTCGCATCGCGGCGCTAGGGCTTGTTCGATGGGATCCGACGTGGCTAGGCGAGTCATCGTAGGCAGACGATGGCCCCTCAGGCGCTTGTGTGTTGGATATGGGGGGGAGGAGGCTGTCTGACGTTGTTGGGGTTGATCTGTAAGGCGTCGTGGCTCGTTGTGCGGTCGGGTCGTCTAAGGGCGCTAGGCCAGCGTCGAATTGGTGATCGGGCTGATGGTCGGTCGGCAGCAAGGGAGTGTCGGTATCTTGGGCTGTGTTTGGTGAGGCATCGGTGTCGTCTGGATTGGCTATTCGTAATCCTCCGAGGGCCCTCGATAGACTGAGGTCCCCATTCATGATTCGTGTTCAAGAGCTAGCAGCGGGACGAGAGGGGGGCGGGCAGAATGGAAGCAAGAAAATGCTGATGGGGAGGGATTGATAAACAGATAGGAGTGAGGAGGTAGAAGAAAGAATAACGAGTGTGGCTTGGAACACCTTGTGGGATGAGCAGAGAGAGGTGAGGTGAGGTGAGGTGAGGTACGACGGGGAGGACAATAAAAAGTGGATAGGACGTTGTTGGTTGGTTAGGAAGGTTAGGGACGGTTAGGTTGTAGGTAGTGAGCAATTGAAGTTAACCACCACCGCCCACCGATCTGATTCAGGTCAAACTGTATAGTGCAATGCTTCCGATGCTGCAATTGCCTATGTTTAGGTATGCTGTGTAGTGGAAGAGAGGGGCATCATCCACTCAGGGAGCAGACAGAAAGCACAGGCCATGACTGGACAATATTAAAGCTGGGGTCAAGGTGTGTTCCAACCTCTCTAAGCAGATTCACGATTGAGCGCCTCAATGACTTCAGGACAGAAGAGTGTACTCTCTAAAGAAAGACTCAACCTGGATGCAACCCAGCCCTTTGCTTTAATGAAGCAATTTAGGATCATTGCAGATTGCGGGACTACGTCTATCTGCTTATTAAATGAACAGGATGTGGGAAACAGCAACGCCATGGAAACACACAGAACGAATGGAACCTCACGTGGATTTAGAGAGTGTCACTTGTAAGTTTCCCAGATTTACCAACATCTTCTCTGCGCTCTTTCTCCAGTGTCTTATTCATGCTATACATCAGCGTGACGGAGCAGGAACAAATGGAACTAAAAGCTCTTGCTTACCATCAAGCTACCTAGGTAGATAGACAGCGATTTTCCCCCCCCAACCATGCATGTAGATAGGTAGTTGCGCAGCTATGTATGTCACTTCCCCCTTGTATATTTGCACAACGAGCTATTGTTCTTTTGAATCTGCGGCCTTTATGAAGCCAGCAGGCTGATAGGTTACTAATTTATCAACCTGGTTGTTATAGAAGGCTTGATCAACAGGCTCTGTCGCGAAAAAGATTGAAACGCATGACCTCCCTAGTACAGCCGTAATTCAAGAGTAAGCCTCTGATCCTTCCTTCTGCATTGTTTGACCTCGGCCAAATGTAAAACTTCTTCAACCTGTATTTCGATTGGAAGCCTCTTCTGTTCCTTCTTGTCTGGACCGCGGCGACATGAGAGTTCCTGCCGTACCTCCACCATTACAAGCCATTGTTGTTTGACATCCTGTAAGTTTATGGCTTAGCTATCAGACCAGCTGTGCCCTACCACTATCAACATATTCCAATGGATTCGTCTGCAAAGTGCCCCGATTTCGACCTTCCCAACCCTCATGAAGAATAATACGTGCCAGCATGTTGCGACTAGATGCAACAACTATCCGCCTGGTCCTATCAGAGGTTGAAGCTTACGGGCGACAGCATGATTCAAATGACAATCGTAGACGAATACACAACAACCTGCTGGATAAACCGGCATGGTCCAAAGTGCGATGTCAGTCGTTGTTTGAACGGACAGACTTCCCATTCACACACATTGGAGACGAATCGTCTCCTGACACGCGGCGCGATGACCTTTCCACTTCAGAATTTTCCGACGACGACAACGACGACAAGACCGACACGACACCCAGGGGCACAGCCGTTGAGACTATGGTACAGACACCCGAACAACATAACGGCCCTGCTCCGAGTGTGGCGATCCCGAGGCTGCCGCTCCCTCCTCCGTTCGCTTCAACACCAAGAGTGTCTTCACCATCTAACCAGTCTGGCATTGTGCGTTGATGCCATATCATACTGTTGAGCATAGAGATGACTAACCGATTTTGCCCAGCAGTCGGTCCGGCCATCAGGGGATACCAGAGTGAGCCAGGCAAGCCGTACCATCTACCAAATGCTCCATAGCCCCCCTAGACGATCGCTAGCCGTCAAGTCGCCACATGAACATGGTGTGTACCGTACGCCAACATTGAGAGTATCGTTACGAAGATTAACCATCTACGACGACGCGACGCCAGCAGCCGAAGAGCGGCACCAAAACCGGCTGCATGGGGCCCGCGCGGCACCGAGCATCAGCTCCCTTGCTCCAGAGACGTCAACCCCCGGTTCAAGCTCGCATCGTCATCGAGCGGGAGCGACAAGTCCCACCCGGATGGACACCCCGGGACGTGTGGGGCTCTTCGGCGGCAGAGAGAACTCGGACGAAGCGGTCCTCTACGATGCGGAGATGCGGCGTTGGCTTGCAAGTCGTCGGATTGCACGAGGCGGACAAGAACAGGGACATGACTCGCGATGAAGAAGAAACGGATGGCACCGGTGGGTGAGCGGCACCTTGATCAAGACCGACATTGGTTCAGAAGGTTTGCATTCGTTGGCGCGTTAGAGGCCCGGGCATCGGCAGGCCAACGCTGAAGCGAAATCAACAGTCACTTGGTGGGTAGCAGATGGGCAGGAGATTATGTTTAGATGATGCGTAGACAGAGACAGATTTATGCCGCTTCCCGAATTTCAGCTTCGTCGTGTTCTGGCTGTCATTTCGCTCCCTAGCTTGGACACCGGCTCGACAAACAACCCTATTTCGAGCCAGTCATTACCACCGAGGCAACATGCATAGCATGTTTAGTGGATGGAGGGCATTGTGTGGTATTTGCACGCGACACCCCACGTCTCCCGGATACGGGTGGATATGCGACGAATAGGTAAGGACAGAATGGTAGGTACCGGTAGTTGATTCCATCTCCCTGCATGCTCACTTGGGAAGTTCCGCCTTACCAGGAAAGACGTCTCTAGGCGTGGCCTGGAGAAGTCGGGGCCCATGTGCTTCGGTCCGAAGGTGAGAGGTAGAGGTACGTATATATCTCTTCGTTAGGTGCCTAGCACTTGTAAGTATCGAGTCGAACTCGAGGGAGGATGCCATACACAAGTGGTGCTCTCGCTTACAATACAACTCAGGCGTCTAAATAACATTACCTCAGACCTCAGCACTCGGATAATGGAGTTCCAAAGCTCGCCCACATTACGTACGTGCCTATCCAGAGAGTCGATCACCTGCAGCAAAGCAGGTGGGACGCTGATGTCGTGTACTTCCGATGTAGTTGTACTGACATGGTACGCAAGTCTGTGCGTGAGGTGGATGGGCTGAGAGTTAGAGTATCATTGTACCGAAGTATCAATACTATGTACAGAGTAGGTAGGTAGGTAGTGTAGGGCGGGCGGAAGGCCATACTTGCTACCCGCATTCCCGATCCCCAGGCATCCAGGCTACCAAGCAGCGAATGAATGTTCGGAGACCCCCCCCAAACTGCACCCGTGGATCCAAGGCGCGACGCCGACGGCTGCAGCTGTAGCAACTGCGGCGACCAGCTTGCTCGGCATCCAGCCTAACCTAATATGGGAAGGGCGAGAAACAGGGTGGAGTGGGGGCTGGACCTGTGGTCTTGAGCAAGCGCAACTGACGAGACGGAAGAGGATGCGCCAGGATACATGAGGAGCTGGCAACTGCTAACTTTGTGCAGTAATCGAGACTTGGTCAAAGCTCTGCTGGCACCAGCTTCAATGGTGTAAGACCGCGTGCGACTACAGGTACTCTCCCCATGACTCTAATGTACCTCTTGGTTTTTCAGATAGGTAGGGATATTCCCGATCGTCGCAGCGCCCGGCCGCAGCGCGCAGCAAGATACGTACCTTCTCGCCTTGAACCTGCTCACACTCTTCACTCACACCTTGTTTCCTCAAGAGGCTCTCTCCGCAGCGACACACTTGCGCAACTGGCAAACCGGGGGTGGGAAGGCTCGAAAGACGGCGTTCCCTTGTCATCCACCAACCTTTTTCATCAACCCTGTCCCATGCCTTCTCCCCTTTTCGAAGGGACATAGTGTTCTTAGGAACTGTGTTACATTTATGGTCTAGCTGCCTTGCTTCTATAACTATCCTTACCTACTAACTTTATAATATTACCTAATTACATAACTATTATTACTATCGTGAGGGTGTACAGGATGTGCTTAATAAATAATTCCTGCTCCCTAAACTTATTAATCTCTTTGCGTAGTTCTTTTGTTAAAGTATACCCTAAGTTAAGCGTATTAAAGGCTACTCTAAACATAGTTACAGCGCTGCAGATTAGGTCCTTAAGACCTTATTCTTTAAGCTAGAATAGCTCTACTGTAAATACTAATAGAGCTGCTGCTTCTAGGTCTGTTAGAGACCTAGAGCCTAGAAGCAGGTCTTATATAGGCAGCCTATAAAGGCTTAGCCTCTTAACTGTTAGTAACAGCAGTTAAGTATATTAGATATTTATAGCTGTTTAGCTAGGGTTATAAGATAAGAACCTAATTAATAGATTATATCTACTAAAGAGATTAATAATCTAAGTAGTAGACATTATTAATTAAAGCGTCTAGTACCCTTATGTACTAGATAATAGTTTTATAAGTAGGTAGATAATTTATTATAATATTAAGGTATTATTTAAGTCTTATTATACCCTAATTTAGCTATTAGGGTTATAATAAGAGCTAGCTACTAGGATAGAAGGTTAGTTAATAGGATAGTTATAGGCTTAGATACCTCTATAACACTAAGTTTCTAAAGAAACCTTATAATGTGTTTAGTGTTAGGTATAACACTTATACTATGTTTTTATTTACTGTTTTTTTTTTTTATATTATATACCTGTGCGACCTTAAGAGGGACCGCCTTGGCAACGTACCTTAGTCCCGTGCCTTCTCCTTCGCATGTACCGTCGTTTTCCTTCCGTGTGTCAATTGGCCTGTAGAAATACAAAAGGATAGCTCCTTCTGCTCCCGCCCAACTCCGTCAGCAACTTCGTCCGTCTCTTTCCCTCACCTGATCTTCAGGGCCAATTCATCCATCCACCTTCCTCCACGTCTATTTCATCTCATCCCGTCCCCGGGCAAATCCTCTTCCTCCTACTCAACATCTTTCTTCATCCTTGGTTCATGATCTACATACCCGTACAGCCTCAGTCTCCCTTCTACTAAGCAGGTGCTTCAGCCTTACATTACCTAGGCACTTCCAAGCCTACCTACTCCTACCTACCTACCTACCTGCCGCACTGAGCCTGCTGCCGTCTGATCCAACTACTATTATCATCACCCAATCTTCGTCCTGTGGTCTTTCAACACAGCTTCGAGACCCATACGCCAAACATCCATTCAGTCGGGCGTCTACGCAACTAGCCAACCATCCTGCCGTGTCATCATTTCTGGCCAGTCGACACACCACTAACACATCTTGATTTGTAGAGGAGCTATCTGAAGCTGAAGTTTGAACTTACCTCACACAGGTCTAACACCCCAGCCATGTCATCCTTCGGCCGATCCTTCACCTCTGCCTCACCCGTGATGGCCCTCTCACCCCAACCCGTCCATCAAGCGAGCTATGGCATGGAGTCTTACGCGCCCCAAGCCGCGCCTTTTGATCAATCTGCTTCGTTCCAGCGCTTTGCCGTGCCCTCTGCAATGCCGGCTGGAAGTCTACGAATCGCTGGTCGTAAACGCTCACGCGATGAAGCCGCCCCCAACCTCACAACGGACGACCCTGAGTCTCACTCCGACCCTAAGCAATCCGAGGACGAGTGGGAATACGGTCCCGGCATGGTTCTCATCAAGAAAGGAGGCTACGTTGCAGATGCCAGCAGTCAGTCCGGCACCTGGGTCGAGGAGAAAGCAGCGCAGGACAACGCCCGCAAAGTTAAGGAGTCCATTATCCGTCTCCACGAGCAGCAACAACGTCCATCTCTTCGCAGCAACAAGTCTCAACGCTTGACCCAGTGCGATGCGCGTAGTCTACAAGTGGTCACGCAGCCGCCAACCGTCTCCGCTTCCGAAACACACTCTCTCGACAACTCGGCACAACCCGTTGTCGACCAATTTACCTTACACCTTGGTATTGGATGGAGACGTATCAGCGAGGACCAACACATTCAAGCTGCGGCGCGTGGTTGGGCTCGATACATTGAGAATCATTACCCGGTATCGTCGGTTGTCATTCGACTCGAAAGCAAGGGGCTTCAATCATATCTCGTCGAGGCCTCGGAGGGCTTTTTCCTCTTTGCAGAGGACCTCCGTCAGGGTCGGTTCGTTAGCAAGGATGCGGAAGGCGCCATGAAGAACCTGAAATGCTCGCCTCCGATCTTTGACTCTCAGGACACACTATTCGCAACGGAGTTGCCGGCAGCAGCTAGCCCAAGCAGGCTTGCGCCTGATAGCGACAGCCACATGGAGATGTAAAGTGCGAAATGCTATGCAGGCACAGCGACATCATATATTTGACTTCTTTCCGTTTGTTGTTGCTGGGAAATCATATATTACAAAACGGCAGACTTTGGTGGGGGCGTATTTGTTTTTCTCATCGCAGAGCTCGCTTGGTGGGACCGGATTCGATGGGATGAGACGAGCGTACTCGTGTGTATGTGCATCATCAACAGGCACATACCTGAAGGTCGGTCTGCGGAAAACTTTTTGATTGGGGCGTATCACGGGGATCATCATCGACCAGACTGGTTTGTCTCTAGTTGCTTCTCTTTTTTCTTCCCGATTTCGACGAACTTAAGGCTTCTTACACTGTAGAATGTCACCAATGCATCATTATCAAAGTGTGTCGTCCCTGCTCCACAGTGATGAATCTACCTGTCTTCAGATGAGAGTGCAAGTGTACATACCCATGGGCCAGGCGGAATCCGTTTCGGGGAATGCGATCTGCCACGTTGTCGGGGTGCCCAAGACCGTTGCGGGACAAAAGCTTGCCGAGGACCGGCGCAAAGTCGAGTCGGAACGCGAGTGGAAGAGCCTGTACGGATATCAGTCGGCAATGGTGAGACCGACTGACTAGGTAGGTCAAAACCAGTGCCGAAAGGGCAGCAGAAGAGGGAACCCACCCCGTGTTTGGAGGTGAGACCCCGGAGATGGTAGGTAATGGCAATGTTATGGTGCTAGGGTGTGCTAGGCCATCTTTGGCGAGTGGCTGGGTGGTAGATGACGGAGAGAGATTTGCAGAATACGGATAGGTTATTGGTTGGTAAGTGAGCCAGTAACTTAATCCGTGGTTACCTCGTAAACGTGCAGACACTCCGAGTACAGAGTGCTCGCTGATAATAGCCCCCCCCGGACGTTGCCAATCGCTCACGTGACATTGGTATCGATTCTGGTTGCGGAGAGTCCAATACCGGTAACCACATTCCACCTGGGTGCACTGTGGAGGGAAAAGAAGGACTGGATTGGTACGATCGGCCTTCGCTCTGGCGCCGAGGGTCCAGTTAGCTCCCGGACTGTTTCCATCCACGCGGTCAACTGGGAGTGGTGCTTCCATGTTGGCTTCCATGGGCTCAAATTGGTCAAAGTGAGCCTGTTGAGGTGTCAAGTCTGCCTTGCCAATCTGTACGATGATTGCCCCCTTGCATCTCTGGAAGAAAATGGTTGGATACTGGTGAGGAAGAGGCGAATACCTAGGCTGTATCCGTACCGACTCAGTTTTCGGCTATTCTTTTTCTTCTGGGGGTCCTGGGGTCCCTACCTAGGTAGGTAGAAAGCAACATCTCTCTCCAGCGCTATTCCATAGCCTATGAATGTGGTAAACTCGCTGAGATGCAACTCTTTGTTCTGTCCACTGGTTCCCTTGACTTGCCGCTGCCTCCTGACCCGCCTGCAAGCTGCGTTTTAAATTCTGCAACGATGACTCTGAGGCACGATGGCTCAATATGAACGTGAGAGACTTTAAAAAATGGGGTGTACAGCAGGTTTTACGTGTAGTTGCAATAGGATCTGCTGTGCGCGTCTGCGTGTTGCGCGCTATGGTCAGGTTTGTTTGTTTAGACCCAGGTTGCCGTCCTTCAAAGTCTAGGCCGCCATTGCGGTGTCTTGCTTTTTACTCCTTTGCCTCTCCGCTGCCCGCATCGTGGGGTGCTCGTGACTTGCTCGTGGCTTGGCTGTCGCGTCTTCACTTCCCAAGTCTTGCCTGTGACTACCTACCTTAGGCTTGGATCTTGTATCTTGGTCTCTCCCCCTCGCCTCCGGTCACCTCGCCGCACCCTGATTACCTCACCATCGAGCCCGTTCAAGTAACAAACCAACAAACCACCTGCCCAGCTTCCCTTCGTCCTTTCCTTGATCCGTCTGCTCTGTTTTGCCTCACTTCCCTTGATTCTTTCGCCTCCTCCCATCTCACCCTCTCAACCACTCGTACAGATGGTCCACACCGTCTCGCCTTGGGCATTTCACCACTCCTTTTTCTAGCTCCTGCCCTCACGGCTACCCATCCTGGCACTTGCGCACGCACTCTCCCCCGCGCATCGCGACACGATCAAACATCTTGCCGTCCGATAGCTCCACCTTGTCAAGTCCCGCCAGTCGCCTGGCACCAAAGAACACTCTTATCTCGCTTCCACTATTACCTCGCCTTGACTCCTCCCATCCCTTCGCACGCTTCAGCGTGGTGTCTGTCATCGCAATCGTCGGCAACCAGGGCCTCCAAACTAGAAAGGCTGCGCAGCAAACAACCAGGAATCTGTTGCTTGATTCGAGATTTCGCTCTCGACGTCGATCTTAACATATCCTGATCACCCTGCGCATATCGCGCCGCATCTTGCTTACACTGCGATCCGGCTCTAGGAATACCCATCTGACGCGCTTCTCCATGTTCAAGCCGCCGTAGGCCTTTTGTCCCTCCCCCGACCACCGCAGCTTTGGTCTTGAGACGTCTTCTTCATGGTCTCGCATCCCGACTCCGCTTCCTCTCTCACCTTGCGAGGCCCGTCCTCGGTCGTTTCGCGTCCTTCCCTTTCGCGTACGAAGCGATACAACAGGTCCCACGTTGGCGGCACCACCCACATACCGCAGAACGAATTTCCCGTCTTCAGCAACTCGGGCGATGTCGAGATCATAGTCAAGGCTGGCAGCCACCGCAACCGCTACCTGCTGCATCGTCACACTCTCACCCGATCATCCGGGTTCTTCGAGGCCAGCACAAGTCACGAGTGGTCTAAGCCAGTCTCTGATGGCGCATCGGGCGATGTCGCCCGCATCGGCGAAGGCCCATCTGTCGATTCATCATCGAACGCCCCAGCCTCGAGCCGAGCCATGACGACGTCGGTCAACCCAAGGAAACGATGGCGCTATGAATTGGATCCAGGGACAGGGGATGGGGATATTCCAATGCTGGTACAAAAGGACGAGGACTACCCCAAGGGCTCCTCGGGCGGCCAAACCACGTCTTTGTTCGGTCCCGGCGGCCCTGGCGGCACCGGCAACCAACAAATGCCTTTTACGCGAAGCAAGACATCTAGTCACTCGCACTCTTCATCCGCCCACTCAAGCCACAACTTTTTCCGTTCCGTGGCCAACCTGAGTCTCGTGCCAAGCTCAACGACGACGAAGACGACGATTGTCCAGCCCCTCTCACAGGCTGACCAGGACTTGCTACGGGACTATGATAACCTCTTCCGCATATTTTACAACTATCCGCCGGTCCTGGATGGGGTGAACATTGCCGACGCCTACGTGCAATGCAAGTCACTCATCACCCTGGCGGACCTGTACGACGCGCTTGCCGTGGTTGGCCCTAGGGTTGACCATCACTTGCTTCAATTCCAGTCACGACTATGGAAACAGATTGCCAAGTACTCAATATCTTACCTTCGCCTCGGCTACCTTGCGCGCAGTAGGGTTATCTTCCAGGAGGCTCTCATCCACGTCGTTGGGCAATGGCCGTCAGGGGAACGCAGCCTGCGTGCTGCTCTTCCCGACATAGTCCTTGACATCATTGAGGATAAAGTTGACGAGCTCGAGGAGACCGTCAGCCGGGTCGAGGGCCGTCTCTTCCGGCTGAACCTGATGACAGCCCGGGGTGAGCGTGTCACACCTAGTACATCCTATCTGGACTGGCTTGCAGTCAGTTTGTTTCGACAATGGCTGGCAGATAACACCAGCCCTCCACCTCCCGACATACGAATGCAAGTCTCTCGCGACAGCCGCAACGGCAATCCGCAACAACTGGCCCTCCCCAGCGTCATGCCGCCTTTGGCGGCGGCCGGCCGCACATACCGTACTCTTGGCGCTTCCTCGTCGGTCTACCTTGGCCACGACGAGTGCAAACGGTTCCTGAAATTGACACCCGAGCTGTACAGCCGTGATAATTTACGTCGCTTCGAAAAGCGCATAGATGAGCTCAAGTCGATGGCCCGCGATGTTGTGCGGCCGCTGATGGGAAGCGGGCTCGAGCTAGACACCAGCAGTGGGAGAACGGCCGATGGAATCGGCTACCTTACATGCGTAACTGTGGGGGACCGTGATCTTCCCTGGCATATTGACCATTAACACGATGGAACGCCTGGTGTGCACACCCACCCCGTTAGCTATGGCTGCGGCATTGGATGATGAAGCATACTGGTTATTCTTCCGACTGATGATAAACGAAACTGTTCGATTTGATCTTGTTATTTAACATGGGCGGATATAGCCTTGGATACCCATTGATAGCGAGCACGTGTCCCGTTTCGACGTTGTAAGAAGCTTGCGCTTGGCAGGTAGATCTCATATATAATCAATCTACTGGTCTTTTTTCCCTCCCTTGTCCGCATCGTTATTCGTCGTCTCCAGTAAGATCTATGATGGAAACCTCGCTTTGCGTATAGGCCGACGCCGTCGATCGTTTGGATGACGTAGGCTTCGCCCCGTTCTTCTCATGCTCGTCGGCCGTATCGATGACTTTGAAAAAACCCCCCACGCTTGTCCGAGGCACCGCCTTTCTCCTTGCCCGCCCCGGAGCGCCTGCCATTGGCGGCGGCGCGACATCGTCGTCGTAATCTACCCATCTTGCCAGAGGCTTGGTGATCCGGAACATATTGAAACTGGCGTCGTTGTGGCCGAGGGAACTCGGCTTAACGGTCTGGCTGGCGCTGGCGTACGCCAGTGCACCGTTGCTTTCCCGCGTGTTTGGTTGTGTCCGACTTTCCACATTTAATGGCTTGTCGGGCAAACTTGTGACAAACGAATCCATAAGCGTTTGCTTCATATACTGTTCATTGTCGGGCGGTATGCCGGAAAGCGTCGGTGATGGCCCTCTAGTCAGCCGTGTTTTGGTAGACGATTGGCTGCAAGAGGCCGTCGGTTGAGTGGGTGATGAGAGAGTGTCGAACGACTTGGACACTTTGATAAGGGTCGCGTCATCAGGGCCTGACAAGTCTATGATGTGCTGAGGCGAAGGCGGGCTCATCGACGGACGAGTAGGCGCAGACGACGCGCGTATGGGGCTAGATGACAGAATAATCGGCTCTGCGGGGTGTTGAGACTTGGTGATCCTAGGCATGTGTTGTGAGCCAACGTGAGCCCAGGTGCCCAGGTGCCCGGTCGGTTCTACGCCGGCCGTCGCTTTCCCGTTGGACCTGGATTGCTTACTTAAATTGACCGAACTTTGCAACGGGGTCGGTAGTTGCGACGAGGCGGAGACGGAGGCAGACGGATGTAGTGGCGGGCTTGGGCCGCGGATCGTTGACCGGGCGAGCGGTGGTAATTGAATGTCACCGTCGTCGAGGTACTTATCCTGTGATGTTGTGCTGGGTTTTGTCCCTGTGGTCTTGGTTATTTGCACCCATTTGTCGAGGGCGCCCACTTCCTGTGGTGCAGTCCTGGCGGTCTTCTTGGCGGTCTTCGTGGTCTTTATTGTCCTTGTAGGTTTAGCCGTCTTGTCCGTCTTGGCCGTCTTGACCGATGCTCGGGAAAGAGCTTTGGAACGCTGCTTCTCCTCCCAGTCCTCTGCCATCAGAGGCACACCTATCTTGACAAGCGTTTCTGGCAGCCAAATCAACTCAGGTACGTTCGGATCAAAAGCACTATTTGTCCGTGTCTTGCCGCCCGCTGTCTCGGCATCGCCGTCGATCGTCGCCCCAAGGTCGTCGTCGCTGTTGAGCGCCAGGCCCTGACGGTCAAAGGACACAACCTCGTCCTGTTCTTGGGATAAGTCCAGGCCAACAATTTCGGTTGGGACATGGGCTACACGCAGCTCTGGTATCCCGTCGGTACTGTGGTGGGTTCGCTTTCCAGTGATGCGTTGTAGCAGACCCAACTCCTGGCGTTCCATCTCTTCTGACGTTTGGCTAGTTGCTTCGTTGGACATATGCCTCTCCAGCAACTTCTTTACCAGCAAGCCAGGGGACAAGACCCGTGTGAGTTTGACAGCACCGGTCATATCCACCCAGTCAAATGTCTCCTGGACGAAATACCGGAGGCCTTGCACATCGATCGCGTTGCCCCAGTTGACGTCCATCTTCAACTTGTTGATTGTATTTGCGTTCGAAACGACAGGATGGGTGTAGTGTCGCAAGACCTGTCGGCTCGGAAACTCGTCTGGGATGGAGAGAGCCTTGTGACGTACTCTGAAGAAACCACTCTCGTTGGTACAGAGTTCATGTCGCAACTTCGCCCTCCACTGCTCGAACTGGACGTCGTCGTCGATTTTGAGGCGGCACAGTGATTTTCCAAACCCAGCCTTCGCGACCTCGCACGCCAGCTTGACACCGCAGCCAGGCACACCCTCGGGGAGGTAGTCGCCTCCACTCATCAGTGCGACCAAAACCATGCCCTCTCGATCCAGGCCGGTTCCGGTGGACAGCAATGCGTCGACATCGTACAAGCTAACGTGAGTTGGTGTTTTAGAACCACGGGTTCCCTCTGCGGTCCAGTTTCGGAGGGTCCGGGTGCAGCCAAACATAATGGTGTCAACATCCTCGCTGAGGACGGCGTCAACGATTCCTTTCTGCTGTAAAAGGGCGCATTCGGCCTCTGCTTCGCCTGGTGCGTCATGCACGGGAAACCCGAATAGGCGGGTGACTCTCTTTGCCATGGCCGTGGCAACGCCATCTCCTCTGCCAGAGCGCTTGTTGCGCTTGAAGGCCGGTTTGTGAGGGCCATCGAAGACAAAGATTGGGTGTATTCCGAGACTGAGAAGACGCACCAGGCGGTAGAAGAGAGTTCTGATAGCAGGGTTTGTGCCACCTAAAGACATTGTCAGCTCCGCAGGCGGGATGAGAGTTGCTGGTGCGGCTTACCCCGTGCAGCCTGTGCCTGAAACTGCCAGATGGCGATATCAATGGCAATGCGCAATGGTCTGCCTGAGTTTTCAAGTTTCTCTACAGCCAGTTTGGCGAGAGATATCCTCTGGCCCGTGCCAAGTTCGCGGTAGATTCTGAAGGCAAAACGTCAGCAGGAGCTCTTCTGCGCAGCGTGTGAACCGGAAACTGTAGTTCTCAGTACCCTTTGATCCCCATTGCAAGTCGGTTGTTTCCATGAGCCCCTCCCCCAACCCACCAGACGTCCAGCCAGCAAGGATGTATTTGGTGCAAGGTGTTACCCGGGAAGTTGATGATATAGAGTGCGTCAACGATTTGTAAGGCGAACTTTTGGGGCCAAGCCGAAATAATACAACCACAACAACTTCCAGTATCAAGGTGGCAGGACGGTTCCGCTACTTTGCTATGAGCTGATCATGATATTCAATGCTCTTAAAGATCTTGTGCAAACACGTGCCCGGTGCACCGTCGTAGACCAGAGGCGGATATCGCTGGGGGGCCGGCGGCGTGTTTTGGTTACTCTGGCTACGAATCCAGTTGTTGACTTGGTTTAGAGGTCTGGTACCAGAAAGGGAGTAGCAAGGTACGATGCCTACCTGGGCACGCTGGGTACCTAGGTAGGCGTTCTTAGGTGTCCATGCTTTAAGCGAAATTATGCAACACTCGGGCTGCCCCGCAAAATGTCATGGGTGCGCCGACCCCGGCCATTAGGTACTGTAGGTATGGCATACAGGGCTCCATAGCGTCATGCTTACTCCAGTCACCGCCTCGGTACTCTAGAGCTTCAACATTTGAAGCACAATCGCCCGCAGCTTCGAAGTTGCGTTTTGAAATACAACCAAGAATGCGGCTGGTGACATACTAGTGTACTTGCGAACGAACCAGGCATTTTCTCGCCTAAAACGCGCACAAAGCCACCCTGCCTTCATTTCAGTGTCGAGCAATCGAACCAACTGCTAAATTGTACCGCATTCTGCCAACGTCAAACCACCTCAAGCGACGCGAAGCATGGTTTGGTAGGCCTCGAGGGTGACGCTCTCACCTCGACCTCTACCGTACAAGTCGCTGCAGCCCCCAACATGTCGTCCACCGCGGCCTCGAGCCTCCCTCATCGATCCATCGCGAACATTCGCACCGAAACCGGTACAGGCGTTGGTGGTCCTGCGATTCCACATACGCCTTCGCGCAATATATCATCTACCTTTGGCTCTCCCTCGAGTCTACGCGCCGAAGACGAAAACATTCTCATAGAGCTGGGTTCCCGCTTCATCAAGCTTGGTTTCGCCGGAGAATCTGCACCCAAAGCAATACTGTCACTTGGTCCTGAGCAACTACGCCGCGTTGGCGATTTTCGCACTTGGGATCCTGAACACAAGGATGACTGGAGACGTCGTCCAGTAGGCAAGACCTGGGGAGCGGATCATGAGCTCTGGCAATATGATCTACGTACTGTGGACCTGGGTCTCGTGGAAGACAAACTAGATCGGGCTATTCGAGAAGCTTTGAATAAGTGCGCGCCACCCCCCCGTTCCAAAGGGCCATACCTCCTGGCACGTTACTAACTTGTGTCATTTAGGTTCATGCTCATCGATTCGCGGCCCCGGCGAACCTCTCTCGTTCTTTCTTCGTCCATACCTTTACCCTTACTATCCGCCACGCTTGACGTCCTTTTCCACCGTTTCCAAGCACCGACTGTGTCTCTCATGTCTTCCGCAGTCATGTCCACTGTCGGGGCAGGCACTCGATCGGCATTGGTCGTGGATCTCGGCTGGGCTGAAACAACTTTAACAAGTGTGTACGAATATCGCGAAGTTCGTACAACAAGGACAATTCGTGGAGGTAGAAGTTTGGTTAATGAGACCCATAACATTCTGCAAGACGCGCTCTCAACAACACCAGCACATGCGCAGAAGACCCGTCGCGAACGGGACCAGGGTCAACATTCTCTGAGCTTTGAGGAGTGCGAGGAGGTTGCCTGCCGCCTGGCTTGGTGTCGTCAACTCGACCGGGGCGATTTTCCAAGCCTCGCCAAACGGCACCACCATCCTAAGAGGGATGCTCTTCCCACGGTTGAGGAACAGGACGAGTCCGCCTCGTCTTCTCCCGTTGCCGGAGGTGAACAGACTGAAATTGTTGACATTATGCTTCATTCCGTGGAGCCGGCCGAGCACCTGACTCTGCCCTTCCAACAACTGTCCGAGCCATGCGAAAACACGTATTTTGCACCCCAGTACGCGCGCAGTTGCTTCGATGATGACGAGCTTCCCATTCATCATCTCATATACCAGCACCTTGTTCAGCTGCCTATTGATGTCCGGGCGGCATGCATGTCTCGCATCGTCTTTATTGGCGGTTGCTCAAGAGTCGTGGGTTTGAGACGCAGGATATTTGATGAGGTATCGAGGCTGGTACACGAACGGGGGTGGGATCCCGTGCAAGGGCGTGCACCGCAGCAATATAAAACCAATACACTGCTCAAGAGGCGCGTCAGTAGACAGGTTCCCGATGGGCCGACGGAGATTGAGCCGCCTGCCAAAGAGACGGAGAACCCAAGAGTCACAGGTAACGACACCCCTCGCAATGCGGCGGATGTCATTGAGGATTCTCTAAGAAAACGAGAAAATCACCACGCAAAGGCCCACGGTGTTTTGCGGCCTTTAGGATCGCTCGGGCCTTGGGGAGGGGCTAGTTTGGCCTGCCAGCTGAAGGTGGTGGCCACAGCCAACATTGATCGTGACATATGGCTTCAACAAGGGGCCGCCGGAGCCTCAAAGCCCAACGAAGTCGACATCAAGAATCAACAACGTCAGAGCATGGGGCCTGGCGGTTTGATGCGAGGGGTTGTGGGCCAAGCTAGCTGGACTCTGGGAGCATGGGGTACACATTAGCACAGGGGAGCCAAGATGATGGTGAGGCCTGGGTGTTTGGCTGGTACAAGAAGACGCAGTGAGTTGAATGAAGTTTGCAGCATCGTCGCGGCAATGATACCCCGGGAGCATGGTAGCCCTGAATGCAGCTTGCATTACAATTTACAGTTGCAACATGTAAGCAAGGGGACTGTGGCATACACATATCCATTCGCTGTTTTCTTTCGTCCCATTGACGTTGGAGCTGCCTACTTCACAACACGGGGCGGATTCGGATACCAAACGGGAGTGAATGGACCCCTGGACAGAGGCCCCTGCTTATATCCCTGTAAAACGATTCAACCCACACATCAACATCACCTTCACCTCAGCTCATCGCAACTTCACATGTCCTGAAGGAGCGGCATTCAGGTACTCTCACTCTCAAACTCCATAGCACCTCGTCCATCGACATGGGGAGAGCTCCAACATGTCTTATTCGCCACTCAATAATGGCGGCGAAGCCTCCTCTATTGCGCCCCACGGCCTCACCACGCCTCGCTAGCCGCTCCTTGCCTTGTCGTCGCGCCTTCGCCGACGTCAAGCGACCACCGGGGGCGCCCAAACCAATCATCGACATTCGGCACATCAGGGAGAACGCGAAGCTGCACGAGGAAAATTGCATCGACCGCAACTATGCCGTCCAAAGTAAGAGTCCAGCGCGCATCAACGAAATTTTTGCGCAATGGCAGGTTCTTCAGAAGGACAGCCGCGCCGTCCGCGAGCGGTCTAACCTCCTCCGCCGCCAGATCGCCAACCCGGCCTCGAGCCGCGACGACGCTGATTTGGTCAACATGAAGGAGAGATCACGCGATGAGCTGCTCGCGGAGGCGCGGGAGCTCAAGCAGAAGCTCGCCGCCGTCGAGCAGGATGAGGCGCGGCTCTTGGAGGAAATGGAGGCCCTGGCCCTCGGCATCCCCAACCTCACCAGCGAAGTCACTCCCATCGGCGACGAGCCGCAGCTGCTGAGCTACATCAATGAGCATCCGGCCGAGATCCCGAGCGCATCGGACAAGGTGTGGAGGTCCCACGTCCACATCGGCTCGGAGCTGGGCCTGCTTGACTTCGCCGCCGCCGGCAACACCTCCGGCTGGGGCTGGTACTACCTCCTTGACGAAGCTGCCCAGCTGGAGCAGGCTCTTGTTCAGTACGCGCTGGCCGTTGCCACGAGACACGGCTGGCGCCAGGTTGCCCCACCGAGCGTCGTCTACAGCCACATCGGCTCGGCTTGCGGGTTCCAACCACGAGACCAGAACGGCGAGCAGCAGATCTACGCGCTCGCACAGTCGCAGGCCGACGCGGACCGCGGCAAGCCGGAGCTCTCCCTCGCCGGCACCTCGGAGATCCCAATGGCCGGGATGAAGGCCGAGACGACTCTCGACGCCTCTGAGCTCCCCATGAAGCGCGTCGCCGTCTCGCGCTGCTATCGCGCCGAGGCCGGCGCCCGTGGCGCAAGCACAAAGGGTTTGTACCGCGTGCACGAGTTCACCAAGGTCGAAATGTTCGCCTGGACGCCCCCCGACGCCGGTGAGACGATCGATGTCTTTGAGGAGATGCTTGACATTCAAACCGAGATCCTCGGCTCCCTGGGCCTGCACTGTCGCGTCCTCGAGATGCCCTCTACCGACCTCGGCGCCTCGGCTGTGCGCAAGTGCGACATTGAGGCCTTCTTCCCCTCCCGCCAGCAGCAGAACGACGGCTGGGGCGAGGTCACCTCGGCCAGCATCTGCACCGACTATCAGACGCGGAGGCTCGCCACGCGCGCCAAGATTGACGGCAAGCTCACGTTTCCCTGGACCGTGAACGGCACAGCGCTCGCCGTCCCCAGAGTGCTGGCTGCCCTCTTGGAGGCCGGTTGGAACGAGAAGGAAATGTCCGTTTCAATCCCGGCCTGTTTGCAACCGTGGATGGACGGGAAGGAGAAGATCATTAGGAAAACCTCCGCATAATGACGGCTCGTGACAGCGTCATGACTGCACATGAGGAGTCCAGATGAACCCTGTATCTTTTTGTAACCATACCCTTTTTCACGCTCGCGGGAAATGACACTCGCCGCCTTCTACGTACATCTGGCGGGTCTCAAAATCAGCAACTCGATCACGGAGGTACATAACGCAAATTCACCGTGGCGCACGCACCATACGTTCTGTTGCTCCTCTTGTATTTTACTACTGAACCCTACAACTTGACTATCCACAATGCCAAAAAAAAAAAACCCTATCGACTGGTCAATCTAGCGCTGCCAGCTACAGAAACAGACAAAAGAAACAAAACAATTCACTCCAATCAATACAATCTGCCGTGGGCTCCAACCGCTGCGTTATTCGGTACTCGTGAATGGCTCATGTCAAAGCCTTTCATATCGTCATTCTCCCCATATCAAGCCGTTTCCCCGTACAGCACGACGTCGTTGTTGAGAGTCTCCTGGCTCAGATTCGAACCAAGATCAGAGCTCACGTTGGAGCTGATGTTTGAAATCACGACGCTCTCTGTCCACTCGCTCCGGAGATCGCTTTGCAGGTCGCTCTGGTTGTCGTCGTAGTAGTCGGAGTAGTCCCCGTCACCAGTGTAGTTGTCGGTGCTCTCCGTAACGACCGTCGTGCCACGACTGCCACGACTGCCACGACTACCACGGCTGACCCGGCTGCCGTGACTGCTACGGCGCAAGGTCTCCGTGTCGCTCGGATCATCGCTGCCCACCAGAGACTCCGCCACCTCGATCGGGTCAGCACGGGACACGGGCGCCGGCGCGGGACTCGGCAAATTTTCCTCCTCAGTCTCCTTCAACGACATGTTCTCCTTGTCGAGGTCCCCATAACCCTTGGAAAAGCCACCCGCCCAGCTGGACTTTCGATGACCCTTGGCTCCAGCAGTCCTCACACTCTGGCTGCGCTGAACACCGCCGGTCGGGACGTTGTTCGTGATTTGACTAAGGGACAGAATGCGGCGTGCAGCGCCTGTCTGCGCTGGCGGCTTTAGGTTGCGCTTCGCAGAGAGCGCCAAGTTGACGGCGGGCGATGCAGGCTTCTCGGGAGGTCCATTCTCTTGACCCGGCTTCTGGTCTCGGACACGTTTACGGCTCATAGCGTCACGGCCCTTGGTCGCCTTGGACATAAGGAGGACTCGGGAATGATCCATAACACCCTCCAAGATGCGCCGCTCCAAGCCTTCGGCACGAGTTTCCATGTCGTGGAGTTCGTCCCGACGAATATGCAGTGCGGTCTCAAGGGATGAGACATCGGCCGTCAACCTCGTCTTCTGGCGGATGAGGCTCTCTTGCTCCGTACGAAGCCCAAGAACAGAAGCTCTGAGCCTTTCTTCTTCCTGCTTCAGATCTAGCAGGCTTGACTCGATCTGCTCCTTGAGAGTCAATTTCCGCTCCAAGTCAAGAGTGACTTCCTGTAGGACCTGTTCCCGGTCCTCTTCCTCCTCCTCGATTTTCTTGGTTTGATTGGATAGAAAAAGGGATATGTCTGCTGCAGTCTGGATGACCTGTTGATGGACCTTCTCGAGTGTGTCGAGCTGGGAAAATGCCTTCTCGGCTGCATGGCTATGATCGACAAGCTCGTCCAGCTTCCCGTGGACAGCCGCGTCGTCGTACTTTTCGGTCGGGACCAGCGCCTGTTGCTCAGCAAGCTTGTCCAACTTTTCTCGAAGAACCGCGTCGTCGTACTTCTCAATCGGGATCAGAGACTGCTTCTCGGCAAGCTGGTCCAGCTTCTCTTGGAGCACTGCGTCGTCGTATTTCTCGGTCGGAATCAAAAGTTGCTGTTCAGCAATCATATCGAGCTTCTCCTGGACTACTGCGTCGTCATATTTGTCAATCGGGATCAGAGCTTGTTGTTCCGCAAGCTTGTCGAGTTTCTCCTGGACGATACCGTCGTCGTACTTGTCGACTGGCAGCAGCGCCTGTTGCTCGGCAAGCTTGTCCAACTTCTCCTGCACCACTGCATCATTGTACTTCTCAATAGGAGCCAAAACATGCTCAACCAATCTGTCGAGCTTCTCTTGTACCGGTGCGTCGTCGTACTTGTCGATAGGTACCTGAGAGTGCTCAACAAGCTTATCAAGCTTCTGGTGGACACCAGTGTCGTCGTACTTTTCCACAGGTATCGAGGTATACTCGACTATCTTGTCCAGTTTTTCCTGGACAACTGCGTCGTTGTACTTCTCAACCGGGACCGCAGCGTGCTCGACAAGCTTGTCGAGTTTCTCGTGGACACCAGCGTCGTCGTACTTTTCGGGGATCGGCGGGAGTGCCAGTTCAACTGGTTTGGCGTCTTCGATGGTTTTCTGGATGTCGTTTGTTGAGATCTTGGCATAGTCATAGTGCTGACCGACGATCGTCAAGATGTCCTTGACGGACTCGAGGATTTGGGGCTGAAATTCTCCAACCTGTCCTTGGAGGCCTTCAACGGCCTCCACTGCTTGCTTTAAGTGATCTCGAGTCTGCTGGTGGTCTGCCTTGCCGTCCGTGTGGTTCTCCTCGGACTTGGTCATGAGGTCCTCAACCTTGATGAACACTGTCTTGGACGCCTCCTCCACCTTTTCCATCGAGTCGGTGACTGCAGCGCCAAGCGTATCGACGAGGGACTTGAGTTCCTCGGCCACGGCTCTGGTGCCCAGAACTGCCTCTTCAGTGCTGGCATCCCGGGCTTCTCCCGCCTTTGCGCGGTCATCAAGAGCAACGTGGAATTCATCGTACTTTGTCATCAGCTCCGCGACCTTGTCGTCGATCTTGGTGGCCAGCGCTTCGGTCGTCTGCTGGAACTTCTCGTCTGACTCCAACTTGGCGCCGACCATACCGGCCTTGGACTCTTCGAATTCCAGTTTCATCAAGTCGGTGAGGTCCCTCAGCTCCTGGCCGACGGTCGCGTTGTTCTCCACGGTTGTTGAAACGCCTTCGAAAAGTTTTGCAAGCGTGTCGATTCCTGTGGCACCCTCTTCGAGCTTGCTCTTGATCAGGCTCTGAAACTCCTCAAGGAAGGTCTTCACTTCAGTGACTCGTTCGCTGACGCCAACAATTTCGGCTTGACGGTCTTCACCTCCTTGGTCGTGCGACTCGATGAGGGCGTCGAGCCTGGCCTTGAGATCCTCAAGCGGAGTTTTGAGTCCCTCCAAGGGCGTCTTCAGCTCGGTCCTCAGCTCATTTAACGGAGCCTTCAGACCCTCTTGCAGTCCGTCCTGCAAACCCGCCAAGGGATTTTTGAGTTCTTCCAATGCCGTTTCTGTCTTCTTCAGGTCTTCCTTGCTGGCAAGTGTGGCCAGGTCTGTCTTGAGCATTTGGTCGAAGACGTTCTTGATGTCGAGGCAAACGGCTTCAACGGCCTCGACGTCAGTCTTGGTAACACGCTCAGGATCCTCAAGTTGTTTGGCGGCGCTCTCCTTCATCTCCTCGAAGCCTGCAGCAACCTGTGTTACGAGAGCCTCGACGGAAGTCACATCGTCTTTCTTCGAGAGACTATCCATTCGGGTGGTGATGAGGTTAATCGTCTCCCTGGTTTCCAGTATGGTGTTCTCGAGGCTGTCAAGGTGCTCCTTCCGCACAGCTTGCTCGTTATCAATGAGGTCATCCAACCGGCCTTTGGTGTTGCGTAGAATGGTCTCGATAGCTTGGACATCCTCCTTTGTGGCAGCATCTGTGCTGACGGGACTCTCTTTGGACTTGACCCACTCCTGAATGTGTAGGATCGCCTCCTCCAGGCGTGCCACGTCCTCCTTGGACACTGAATCCTGAGCGTTGAGTAGGACCTCCTCGATACGGGAAGTCTCGTCCTTGGAGACAGATTCTTGGACAAGTCGCAGCATGTCTTCGAGGCGAAGAATGTCGTCCTTCGATGCGGACTCCTGCAATGAGTGAAGCATGTCTTCCATGCGTGCAAGGTCGTCTTTGGCCACAGCATCAACGCTTGCAGGCTCCATGGCCTCAATCTTGATGCGCAGTTGAGTGATGAGGACCTCGAGGTTTTTGATGTCGTCTTGTTTGAGACTCTCTGCTGTGACGACGGCGCCAGCGTGCATTGTCGTCAAGGCCTTGTCGTTTTGGTCTTGATGCTCCCGGAGACCATCAATCTCCGAGCGAACGTTGTCAAGCCCGGACTTCAGCGCGTCCAGAATCTCGTCATTAGCGGTAAGGTCCGCTGGCCGGTTGGCAACCTTGTCGATGCTGATGCGGAGGTCCGTCAGTCCATCGTGGAGGGCGTCTAGGATGTCGGTAACTCCAGCAAAGGGTCGGCGCAGCTCAGTACGGACGCTGTCGATGCCATCACGCACAGCCTCAATGATCTCTTTCTGGTTGACTTGTGGAGTGGCTGGAACCATGGAGGAGTTGACAGTATCCCGCAACGATTCCATGTGGCTCTCTATCGTCGACCTTGAATCGCTCGAGACACGATCGACCAGCGAAGCCATCTCGTCCCTGAAGGTGTCCAAAGTACCGAGCAAGGTCTGCGTGACCTCTTCATGTCCGGCAGTGCCGCTTAGGTGACTGACGTACTCCTGCATGTCGGCGCGCAACTTTTCCAGTCCGTCTTTCGTGGTATCGATGATGTGGTCCGTGTCACGGCCGTTGGCTACGGCATTTCGCTTCGCATCCTCCGTCACGGCGCGGAACTCGCCACGCATGTATTCGAGAATATCCTGCAGTCGAGTGACAATCTCCTCGTTGTTTTGTTGGTGAGGGACAAGAGCCCCAGCAGTTGGCAGATCGTATCCGCTCAGGCCTTCTTTGACCGCATGAAGCATGTCATCCCGGGTAAGTTCATGGGTGAACGCCGAGGGTGCAACAGGAAACTCAAACTCCTCCAAACATTCGCGGACAGCTTCGAGAATCTCGTCCCGGGAAAGGCTGGCGGGCGTGTCCACGCGAGGCGGGGAGAAGTGCTTGAGACCTTCGACCACAGCCTGAAATACTTCCTCTCGAGAGGCTCCAATAGCTTGTTCTTCCTGACCGACGTAGTCCTGTAGGCCCTCCTTGAGATATTCCAAGATCTCTTCTCGTCCGAGTCCCGGATCGTGGGTTTCAACCTCTGGCTTGTAGCTCTCCCAGGCGACTCTCACAGCTTCAACGACATCTTCCCGGCTTAGATCGGGCTCTTTCTGCTGCGAGGCCTGCGAGTCTCGGAGTGCCGCTCTCATGGCGTTGTAAATTTCTTGGTAGTCAACCGCAGTTGCTCTCGACGACGCAGAGGCTGAAGACTGGCGGCGATGCTCACGAAGAAGCTCGTCCATGTGCTCTCTCATCTGGTCGAGACCCTCGTGGACGATCTTTGAGATGTCCTCACTGTTGGCTGATGGCTCGGCAGACATGGGCTGTTTGTTGACTTCGTCCAGTCTCCTACCGATCTCCCTCCCCATGCCCAGGACCTCTCCACGAAGCTCACGAACTAGAGCCTTTACCTCTGCAGTCAAGCCACCTCCTTGGGCGACGCTGTCCTTGACGGTGCGGATGATCTTGAGCACTTCGTCGCTAACAAGCTCTGAGGCGTTAGCGGACAGGGCCGCGGAGCGTGCGGAAGGCTCGTTGTGCAATGCTCTCTCGGATCGATGGGTCAGCTGGCTAACATATCCGGGGTCAAAGTCGAAATCTATGCTGTTAGAATCGTCGTCGAAGCCAGCCGCGCGGGGTCCCTTGGTATTGCCGCCCCCGCCACCGCCACCGCCTCGGGCTACCGTAGCATCGTCCGACTTGGTTTTGACGAGCCGAATGAGCTCGTCTACTTTCGATGCCGGGGCAACGCCAGCTAGCTTCTCAGCAACCTCTGTCAAACGAGCGAGAAGAAGGTCGTGGCCCTCCTTCGTGCCCATGTCTTTGATGATTTTGTCGAGTATGGCTATTGTGGCCGGAGATTCCGAGTTGCATAGAGAGGGAGTGCTCAAGTTGTCTCGGTCGATTGATGCTGCAAAGCTGTTGGGTGATGGAATTCTGGGCAGGGAAAAGGGGCGAGCGGTTTTGCTCGGCGGTGGAGACGTGTGGTAAGGCTTGGTATCAAGGAACAAGCTGTTCACAAAGGGGTCTCGGGAGCTCGGCCTGCTGCTTGCGGCGGCGTCCTGAGCATTGTTGATGAGTTCGCGCAGGCTTTTCCGAATATCCTCGTCCCGGGCTTTGGTAGCCTCCTTCAAGCTCAGCAAGTCAGTCGCATTGTCCCGACTTCGCCGACTCAGTTGGGCCATGTCCTTTTGCAGAGCTGTGGCAATGCTGGTGAGACTCAGGATCTGCCCCGAGAGAGCCTCGGCCTGCTGAGGAGCTCTTACGACGGCGTTGTTGGAGCCGTTGGCTACATTTGCAAGGGCATTCTCATTTTCTTGTTGGATCTGAACCGGCATATTCTGTAAGGCAAGCATCGTCGCAGATTGTGGAGGAGGGTTCTCGCCCAAGATACTCTGTTGTTGTCTCTTGATCGTTGGGCGTACAATTGGCGTCTGGCTCGTGACTGACGACGGTGTTGTGGCCTCCCTCTCCGTTGGTCTCGAGTCAGCGAAGCTATCCCTTCTGCTATCTGCGAAGCTGTCTCTCCTCGAGTCGGCAAAGCTGTCCCTTCTGTTGGCTCCGGGAGTTGAGGGTCGGGTCGTTCGCTCGGGAGCCTTTGTCGGCGATGGGGGATTGGACGGCTGACCACTCTCAAGAAGTAAGCTGAGGTCTCTGACGCTTCCTGGTTGCAGCGACTGCATTCGCTTATGATGGGATCCTTTGATGAGAGAGCGCTCCGGCGAGATGTCGGTGCTACGCTTCGCCAATGGGCCTGGGACCATGGCGCTTTCGCGCGCTCTTTCAGTCAAGGCCGCATGAGCAGACTGGATGGCAGCCGATGTCCCTTTTCTAGAGGTTGTGACAGGCGACTGCGGATTCAAGGGCAAGGGCGGCGGTGCCCTGTCGGGATCTGAGCTATCCCACCTGGTCTTCATTAGTCGACGCCAGATAACAGACATGACCAGCGCATCATGGAGAAGGTGTAGGGAATGGTTGATGATGGAAAAGGTTTTGTATCTCTGCACACTTACATAGGTACTAAGGCTCTGCCTTGATCAGAGGACATTGAATGCTGATGTCTTAGCGGGCGATCCGCATCTCTCGAAGCTTCACGCTCCACGGGGGCCATTGTTCTCGAACCGAGCAACTTAATGACAGGAACGCAGCTGGAAGTCGGGTGAGCGATGGTGAGCTCAGGCTAAGAAGCCGTGGAATGCGGGTGGGTATTGGAGAGGAACGTTAGTCGATGCCGATGGTAGGAATGCGTGCTGCTGCACTACGCTGCACTGAATCGTTCGAGTGGAAATGGCACAAACGGCGACAGCCGAGAACAGACAGTCCGCCACACGAGCCCTCTTGAAGGTGTTGAGAGAGAAAGGCAACGAAGTAAAGACGCGAAGCAAAGCGGTGTCTAGTCAGTGTTGTCCTGACCCAGGCTAGGTCGAGGCAGAAGTTGACGCTGCAATATTGGGGGGATAGTCTTAAGAAAGCCGGGTTCGAATGTTTGTTACCCGGGGAGGCCAGTGTGCATGTGGATGTCGATGCGGGACGAGAGATACTGTGTCTATGGTGTGTGGGTGTGACGTGATGCGGTGAGGCTGTTGTTTGGGGCTGTCACTGTGACCAGACCCTGCCAATCGACCATCGCGGGCGTTTATTTTGTTGCTGTTGCGGGGCAACCAGTCGAAAGTGCGCATTGCTCTTGCTGCGTTGTCCGATATTTGGCTGCCATGGCTGCGTTGATCGGGCACCCACTCCCGGCTGCGTTGGAGAGGGGCCCGCTAGTGTGGTCGTACCCAACGTGCTAAATTCAGCCAGGCGGTACTCGGTGCTGATGGAGCTGGGGATGGATGTCTGCGAAGAAGCAACGACAGCCAGCTCCGACTGTGCCATACCCAGCTAAGGTTGTATTAGATAGCACTTAGCCATATGTAAATCCATCCCATTGCTGCAATGGTCGTCGGCATCCGGGAGAAGGGAAAGACCATCAACTCAATAGGAGCTGTTGAATGCAGGCACAAAGTTAAAGGTGAAAGACAAAGCCTACAGCGTCTCTGCAGGTACCATGCATGGTATCTAACAAGGAGCAAACTTTGCTTGAGCCGTAAGTCGTGGGCTTTCGCATGTGGAACATCACAGGAATATCGACTTTCGCCATGTTTGATCAAAAAACGTCTTCTAACTCGTCCAGTTCCGCTCCTACACAACCGACGATTCAACAATACGCCTTCATCGGAGAACATAGAACTCTCGGGACAGATTGTGTGTATGATCTAAGGCAATCAAACAGCTTCCCTCTCCTCACTAATGGTGTCGGAAACGCGCTCAATGATATCGCGCCGCCACCATCACCACTCATGGCAACGATGACGGTGATTTTCGCAGAGAAGAATGCAGCAGTAGACGTTAGGAGCGTTGTACTCTGTATGTCCCATGCAGAACGACTCAAGCCAGGAGGGAGGGCAATAGGCATGCTGGTTGAGCACCATTATGGCGCGTTGAACCGGACTCGAAGGTAGCCAATACCTCTATAGAATGCCGACCCAACTGTCCTTCGCACGCTCAGGACCGAATGTCTACCTGGAGCATTCACCTGGACGAAGCCAAAGACATCATTCGGTCATAAAAAGCAGATAGGTGGATAGGCACAGGTCAGGCATGACTAGCTCCTATTGTGACCTCGCCCATCCACCAGAGATATCAATACTGCAATGTTCTGTACATTGTTGCGTGGTTCGGGAAGCCATGCGAGTCACAACCAGTCCTCAAAGATGCAGAATCCGATCGATGTCGGTTTGTGACTTGCGGGCATATTCAATCCACTCGAGACTAAACCAATGATCGCCACGAGTGGTATACCGACTTTTTTTCCGAACCCCAGTCCCCAAGACTGCGGGGGCAGATAACATACCGCGTAGAGGCCAGCGGAAGGGCGACGTAGACAAGCATATGTGTTGCGCAAAGCCGCATCGTGACTGTTCTGTTCTGCGATTATTCTTTCGCTGGCTGGCCCATGATGTTGGTTGCGTGCGCCGAATTACACGTCAGCTCACGGGTCGGGACCGCATCTCACCATCATTTGTCGAAAAACGGATCGTGCTCACAAGGGAGTACGGCACCTAGCTAGTTACCGCAAGCTACGAATTGTCGGGCAGGCCTTGCATCGGAATGGGGCGGCCCTGAACAGATTGGATGTCGTTATCCCAACTCCAGCCCTAAAATTCCACGTCCGGAGGAGTAGCGCAGTGTGCAGACAGCTGACTACTACAACGCCGGCGGACAGTCGGCCCCATCTCTGAGCCTGATCGCAAACGATCACTAACTCGGCGGAAACGAGCTCCGGGGCGATGCGCTGTGCTGTCATAAGTGTACATCAATCCCCGGCCAATGGCAGGGAGACCCCCGCTTCTAACTCAGTCTTCGATGCCCACAACAGCCGTCCAGGCGCCGTTGCATCCTGAGTATCCAAAGGGCGGATGCCAGAACAAGATAGCTACCCGGGGGTAACGAAATTCAAGAGTGTCACAATGGCAGCAGACATTGGCAGCTGTACGGATACAGGTATGTAGGAAGGGCTTGCGGTGAAGGCGGCCAGGGGATGTGACGATAGCAACCAGGAACGTTGTTGTCGCGACTACGGGGGAATCCTTGCCTGTCTGAGGGAGCTGCTTACCGACGAACCAAAGGCAAGGCTAGGGCGTTGAGGACCGTGTCCAGGAGACTGGGGTGAGGGGCGGTGGGCGAGCAGCGGGAATTGGTGCCTGGCATTCAATAGGTAGCTCACATTGATCCAAAGGACCAAGACTTACACGTGTATCCGTAGGGGAACAATAAATCCTGATTCCTGGCCCGAGGAGACCATCCCAGGGAGGTTGGGGCGACGAGCTAGCGGCCTTCCTATCCCGGCTTGGTTCCGTCCATGCCGGCGGCGGTGTGTGTGCGATGTGATGAGAAGCTCTCCAACAAATTGCATCGTAGCCGTCGGCGCCGTTGGGTAACAGCCAAGCCTCAATCATAAAGCTGGTTCGGATCGTGAAGTCGCGAAATTTATCTTGTTGTCAAAGTACCGTCGAGGGATGTTTAGCCTCTTGGCGATGGGAGTTCGTTGGTGACTGGATTAACAGACGCTGATGGCGTTATTGGGAGACGTGTGTTTGGACTTATGGATCGGTGAGCTAAATTTTTGCGTGTCGGATGGACGAACGGTCCTATGGTCGGCTCGGATTTCTCCATGTGTGATGTTCGTCCTAGCCCGGCATCAAACGGACATGGGATCATGAGCAACCAAGGTAAACGTGATGTCCGAGAAATAGGGCCCGTTCGATGTCAATGCGGGCTGTGACAGGTTGCAGAGACCTCTTGATTGCAGGTTCCGCGTCTGTGCGACGCAAGACCTTGTGTTAAAAAAGAGTGCTACCTACTACTACGTAGTACGTAGTGCAGGCGACAGTGTGGGTGCATCTTTGATTGAGACGACATACACTACAATACTACGTAGAGGAAGCGTTCGATGTGGATTTATGCCCTCATAACCACCACCAGTATCCGTACCTTGCGATGCGATGCCGTGATCGAGGTGACCTTGGTCGAGTCTTACACTTGTGTTGGTTGAGGCCCGTGGCCATGGCGTGTCCATGAAGAAGGCAAGAAGGCACGGGCACCGGGGTGCCACTTGCATGGAACAGATGGGGATGTCAGGTAATTAATTACCTTAGTGAGTGAGGTTGAAGCGAGCAAGGTGTGGCCTGGCTGCCGGGGAGCCCATGACCAGCATGACGGGACCCTTCCTGTCTCGGCCGAGGAGACAAGTAACTTATTGGTGTTGTGGTGCCAGGACAGTGGTCTACAACAGCTAAGTATATTCATACGGATACAGAAGCAGAAGGAGCGCGCCTGTCCTGAGTCCTGACATGCGAGTCCGGGACGAGGCGCAAGGGCAGGGCCGAGTGCACAACAGCTTAAAGAGGACAGGCAAGCGACGATCACCAAGTTCGTGAACGGCTGTCGAGGTATGGCGAGGGAGCGACTGAGAAGAAGGGTAAAGGGTTACAACCAACGAACGATCCGAGTTAAAGTAGCCGTGTCGTGTTTGGGGTGGTTGGTATCCGAGAGGAAGGGAGGCGCGAGGTTGCAGAGGGTGGTCTTCCCTGCGCATCGCGCATGAAAAATGGCCAAATTAGGTGTCGACTTGTGATACCAAGGCCCGTCCATCGCCCCGAGATCGCGCAACGTACGAGAACACTTGCTTATTCCAGCTCGACCCTATCCGCAGCTTCCTTTTCTCTGCCGACCATTTCATCGCCTTCTTACATTATTATCTTTTCCCATCCTCTTCGATCGGCTGCATTCTGCTGCATTAACATTGGTTAAAGGCATGTCCCCCAGATCTCTGGGCAAGATTCGAGCGGCGAGCGGCAGGCCAGGCGCCACGGGATGGACAGATGGAGGGAGGGATGGCCAGCGACAGTGTGGACATCACCTACCAACCTAGGTACCTAGACCTAGGTAGGTAGGTAGGTAGGTGGTAGGTTGATGGTGTGTATGTACATGGTACCTACCCGAAAGATTCCTCTTGAGAGTGCGCCTTCTTCTCCTGGCCTTCCGTCGTGGATGCTAGAGAAGTGCAGCGAAGGGTGCATCTGAACGAACAATCCGTCTTTCAGCGCTCGACGCGCACGAAGCATACACAATCAGAGCGTCGTCACGAAGTAAAAAAGGCGAAGAAGACAGGGAGGACCGGGTTCGCCAAATTACACCTCCCAGGATCAACCAATTGTTCGCGATGCGCTTGGAAGCCTTTCGTCCCAAAAACTGTTTCGTCCAATTATCGCGCCTGCAGCCGCACTGCGGGAGCGCCAGTTAGCCTAGCGTCACCAGTGGAGGAGATGCGTTTGATTACAGCGGTACGTATCTTCCACCCCTGCACTCTTGCCAGTTTGCCAGTTCAATCTACCAACCCAGCCACCTACCTACCTACCTGCCTACCTACCTATCTACCACCATCCATCACGCACACTGCCTGGTGATTTATTTCACATTTCGGGGTACGTACTGGCAGCTAACTAACCCCACTGGCGAGCTTTTCTTCCAAGGCAATGTGCCTGGGTAGTAATCGTGAACCGATGTGTGACGGGCATGGCGTGGCGTGGATGATGCCCCCCAAGGACGTGCCTCGAGTACCCTGTGCCTGCCTTAGCATTCTCATCCCCGTCCTTCCCACCCCCTGGGCGCCATTAATGTACTACCGGTGGTACCTACCTACCTAGTAGAGAACGGCACAAAACCTCTAATGGGCCAAAGGCCTCCACTCCCTACCAACTTGGCTTATATTGTCCTACCGCCCGCTACGCCGTCTCTGACGTCCCTCACGCTTTTTTGTCAAATCGCGCCTGCTCGAGCTGCTACTGCAACTGCACATACCTACACCTGCTGCCCCTTTGTTGGCCCATCACTAATAATCACAATTTCGTTCCTCTACCGGTCGCAAGTAGAAGTCGCATCGCTGTTCCAATTGCATATTCATCCGCAACGACTACACCAAGCGCTTAAAGCCGAATAGGAGGACATTGAGGAGGGGAAACAACCAGCTGCATCGAAATAAACCGAGAGGAAGGTCGCATCGTGGTCGACTGGGCGCGACTTTAGGCACGATTTTAAATACGAGGCTTCGAAACGAGACCCGCCTGCACACTCGACCAGCCAGCCATTCGACAACACCATTTGACTATTGCTTCAGCAATCATCACCATCTCGCCCTGCAAACATCTGCCAATCCGCCCAACCTCCGATAAAGAAACGAGTGAGGAGTACTTGGGTCATTGTCACCGACTCTCGCAACTATCGCACAGCCTCGCCGTTCCATGCTGAAATCTACGACACTGTTCTGATACCGCTTCCGCCCTACGAACCCACCCGCCATTGTCGACGAGACATTTGGACCGGTTTCCTTCCCCGCGACGCAGATTGGTCGATATCGGCGTTGTGTTGAAAGGAGAAGAAACCCAACCCGTTGGCACGACCATTAGTCTCGCCGCAACCGTCAGCCACAATGGGATCAACACAGTTCGGCAACTTTTTCGTTAGTTGTGTCCACCGCGTTGATCCACGCGTGCAACGATGCTGATCGCCTCCACAGAATTTCTGCCGAGACTCAACACTGCCGGTCTGCAATGTACGTCCAACCAGCATTTCGATTTGCCGCGATGCGCCGTTCGATTTCATTTGTAAATAACGCTGACTCGTCTTGTCTCAGGTGCTCTCCGATAACCATAGTCAATCAGGACCATGGGGCGGCTGCGAGTTGACGGGAATCTCTTTGAGCGGAGGTCGCAAGCTGGGAAACCTTGGTTCCATCCTTCTTGCAGCCTTTGCCATCATTGCATCTATCTATCTCTTGCTGCGGTCAGAGCGCAAGAAGGCTGCAGTAGGTCGGAGGTAAGCTTGTGGCGTGGCTCAAGCATTGCGCCAAAAAGCTGACTTGGCGCGCAGGGAAATGCAGCTGTTCCTCGCCAGCTTCATCGTTATTGAATTATGTGAAATTTTCACTGTCGGAGAATTCCCTTTGGCGGAAAATGTTCGCATTGTCAGTTCCCACCGTGTCATACTCCTTCGGGATCTTCTAAACTGACCAACGTCCAGGCCTTCACCGGAATTCACATCGGCATGATAATTGCATCGACATGGATCTTGATGCTCAATGCCGTCGTCGGGTACCAGATTGTTGACGACGGAACACCGTTGTCAATTGGCTTGATTGTCACCTCTGCTGCTATTCTCCTGGGTGGCACTCTATACGTTACTCTTGACACCGGATTTCAATGGACCAACTACTGGGACTCGTCGTACCAACCGCCAAACCGCCACATCGCTCTCTACGTCTTGTACCAGCTGGTCCCGCTGATCTTTCTGGTCGCCTTCTTCGTCCTCGAGGCTATTCTCGTCGTCCGTGTTCTGGGAGAAATGCGACCGATGCTCTATCTCACCGCCGCTCTACTCCTCTTCGCCATTGGACAAATCTTCAACTACGTTGTAAGCTCCCGTATCTGCAACGGCACCAACGGTGCAGTTGATGGAGCTCTCTTTCAGACCCTGTTCACGCTTCTCGCGGTTGTCGCGGTATGGGTCTTCTGGTCAAGCATTACAGAGGACGATTGGCCTATGCCTGTCGGAAACAACTTCCCCTAGATCGGAAGAAACCCAGCCGAAGAAAGTCATCAAAGACAGGGTACTCCGAGGCTGTACAGGAGTAGATTCATCGAGCACTTTGACGACGAGGAAGAGCCCGATACTGGGTTTATAGTGTCCTGTTCCTGTTGTTGAGACAGTGGCATTGGAGGAGTTGCAATGCCATGCTCCCTCAATGCTCTAATTACGAGTCAGCTTCTACCCGGGCACCAGGACATAACAATGTCGGTAGTGCTGTTATCCAACACTGGAGGAAACCAGGGTCAGACTGCGTCCGGATACTGGCCGAACTACGAGCGGGCCATATTCAAAAGAACAAGCCATCTACGACTGAGCCACGACAACACGCAGCGCACCACGAAAATGCCTTATCAGAGTTTCAGTAACCTGTGCTGCAGATCTTAAACCTTTTACACTCTTTTGCCGACAAGCGGCATGCAAACAGACCGAACGACAGACATGAACATTCGATGCAAACAAAAGCATGAGAAACGCGTGGTGGATTTTCATTATAGATTACCCTAATTATGGAGTTGGAATTTGATTAGGGCAGGCGGACGGCTACGTTCAACGGATGACGCAGCAGGGGTGTGAAGAGGAAACAGGCCTATTGAGCATGTTTATGACGTTTGGAAGAGTAGTCTTTTGGTCTAGCGTCGATGCATTAGACGGTGAACAGACGGCTGAGAACGTCTGTCCACGCGTGTATATCGTGTGGGTTTTGATATTCAACGTAGTAGCGGATAGTATACCCCGGAGGCACGATGAATGTCCGAAGGCTCTGAATAATATAATTGACGCCTGCTCGGTTTACTTTGGAACAGCAGTTTTGACTTTTTGCAAATACCACTCAAGATGTCAATCCTGAGATTGAAGAGCCGTTGCTAACTAGTGGCTTCGTGCGAGATGCTCGAGCGCGATGCTTTTGAAGATGAATCAATGAGGCAGCAATCTGAAGTGTCATTCAGCACGAATCAAATGCATGGATAACTCGAACAGAAACATCAGTAGATTCGTAACTGCTAGTACAACGCATAAGCATAATAACCACACGATACCCCCGAAAAGGGCTAGCCAGCCACCCCTTCATTGCAAAATACTACGTACACATCGAATCAGCAGACCTTGGCGAAGAAAAGCAACTATCCTGCAGCCTGGCCAATATACCTTTCTGGTTGATCATATTCCCCTCCTGTTTCTCTTTCCCTCCTGCCCCCAAAGCTCGCTTGGCCTCGATAATTCTTACTCACTCGATCCACAATGCAGCTTCTAGCGATCCATGTGCCGTCAAGTCTGAGACGGAATGCCAAGCTTCTGCTTCTGTACCCGCGGAACAATCCCAACAAGAATCATAAGGGCAGTGATGATGACTGCCCAAAGCTTCAACTTTAGCACGTTCTCGTTGAAGGGCGTGTCGATAGCGGTCGCGACAGTCACTAGCAATAAGACAAGGACGACATAGCCACTCCAGCGGTGGTACTTCCAGATGGACTTGGCCTTGTCCTCGCCGCCGTAAAGTTTGGGGGTGGCCCACATGGTGAAGCCAATGATGTACTGCAGTAGCAGGATGACGGAGACGATGACGCCAAGGTAGCCGTGAACGGAGTGGAAGTGGGAGCCAGGGCCCTGGCGGAACTTGTTGTACTCAATGATGGTGATGCCGGTAACGAGAAAGAGAAAGGCCAGTAGGTTTAGGATCGCGTGGACGCGCTGGCCAACACGCTTCTGATTAGGAGTGTGCGTCGGTTGTAGGGAGAGAATAGACTGGGTGAGTGTGAAAATGGCAAGGCTCTGGGCGAGAGGGTGGCCCGAGAAAAGGATCACGTCTTTTGTGAGAACCGCGGCCCAAATCATGGCGACGAAGATGACGGCGCCGAACTGGGCGATGATGCCGGTGCCTGGAAGGGGTCGGCGTTAGTTTCAGCAACAACGGCAAGGAGATGATTACAGGATCCCTAAGGCATACCGAGGACGAGGTTCTTTGCGATGAACTGGCCGGGTGGCTGTTGGGCATCGCCGGGTCGACCCAGCAAGGGCTCCGACTCGTTCTGGTCGCTGTCCCGTTCCCGGTCCAGGGAAGGAGAGGGTTCGGGCAGCCCTGCTGCAGACGACATTGTGGCCGGTAGTCGTCGGGGAGGGTGTTTTGTTCTATTCAGGTAACGGAGAATGCGACGGTTCTGATGTCGTTGTTCAAAGGAACGTTGGCTGGATAGTGGGTGTGTCCCGATGCCAACCAAGGAAGAGAATGCGATGGGCTATGGTAAGCGTCGTTGCAACTGATTCTTATTATTATTTTTTGACTCTCTCCTTCTCTGCCGTGGGCATCGGCGCTTCGTGTTGGGGAAGAGGTAGGGGGAAAGCAAGGGCGGCACTCTGGTAGAGGTCATCGATGGCGGCATCGATGACGAGAGCTCGTCTCGAGCTGCAACCTATCGGAGGCTGTGTATTTCTGATTGCGCGCCAGTTACAAGGGGCCATTGCAAGGAGTGGTACGCTAACGTGCAGAGCAATGGTGGGGTACTCGTGCGTTAGAGTGCACAGGCCACACAGCACACACTCGACCCAGTGTGTCAGCGGAGATAACTGTCGCTGTAGGTTTGTCGCATTGGGTTGCCACCGTCTTTGACCGTCTATGCGTATTCGCTCGGCGCGCTCGGCTGTTGTTCAGCAACTGTTGCACGCCAAAGCGTCAATGCAACTATCAGACAGGACAGAGTCCAATGGGCCGAGGGGATTGAAAATAAATGACGGGGTTCGAAACGTGGTTGACAGAAGACATTTGGCACTGACGGTCGACCACGCTGGGCTCCCCATGTGAGCGACGCCACGGTGACTGCACAACGTCAGTGTGCGTGTCATCTATTCTACGCGGAGAGGGGACAAGGCACCCTCCGTCGCCTTGGCTACGATTTACGACAGCATCCATCTTGTTCTCGCCTGACGCAGACAAGCAACAACACGCCCTCGCGGCAGAAACTCACATCCACAGTAGTCAAAGAATCCGACGCGATTCTTATCAGATCAACACCGTTGTAAGATTATCGATGTCTTCGGTTAAATGAGACTTTGACTCTGCATGCTGCAGGCTGCCAGCAAGCTCCGTCCAAGAGCCTCCAGTCCGGCCTTCCCTCGCGTCTCCAAGTCCTAAAAAATCGCGCCAGCTCTTCTCCCAGGACCGGCCCCGCGTCCTGGCACTGATGAGATGTGGGGAAGCGGCAGCGGCAGCACTGTAGCTCCGGCGCCCAACAAGCAACTGGTAACTGGGAACGCTGAAACAGCAGCAGATTGGTCCGCAGCCTGACTGTTAGCTAATTCACTCGAATTATTGCGACTTGCTTATCGCGGGCGGCCGCGCGCCTCTGGCCGCCGGCCGCTCGGCGCGCCCCCTTCGAGGAGCCGCGGACGGCAGGCAATGACTCTCCACGGCTTTTCCTCCCCTTTATCGGACGACATTCGCAACTTTCTCGGTTTTTTCTTCTTATCTGTACAGAGAAAGAGAAAAAACACAACAGTCTCAACCTTGTGGCTAGACTTTGAACCATCTTCATCGGCTTTGTATCCTACGACCTCACTTACGACCCTAGCCTCCTTCGTCAACCCCTCCATACCCCGCCATCCAACCCTCATCATGGCCAGCGAGCTTGAATACACCCTCGAGCAGGTCAAGACCACTCGGGTCGCCTCCGATGACATTGACAAGACCTTCCGCTCAAGCAGCATTGGTGAGCATCTCTTCATCCCACGGTTTGTCATGAGGACAGTCGCTGACATGAACAGATTTGATCTCTGCAGCCCTGGGCGGAAAGATTCTCGCCTTTTCAGATGAGTGGTTTGCCGAGGCCTCTAACCTGTTGACGCCCACCCCTCCCATCAGACAACCGGGCAAAATGGTCTATACCGGCGCCTGGTACGACGGCTGGGAAACGAGACGCCACAACACTGAGCCCTTTGACTGGGTTATTGTCCGCCTTGGTGTCGCTTCTGGTACTGTCGATGGAGTTGAGGTTGACACAGCCTTTTTTTCCGGCAACCACGCTCCCTCTATCTCGGTCGAGGGCTGCTTTAACCTCGACGACGACGAGGTCGTCTCGTGGAAGGGCGGTAGAGGACAGTGGGAGACCATTCTCGGCAACGAGGAATGCGGTCCCTCGCAGCGCTTCGGGTGGAAGCTGGCCGAACCTAAGGAGAAGCAGTATACCCACGTTCGTCTCAACATGTACCCTGATGGAGGCATTGCACGATTCCGTCTGTTCGGCCACGCCGTGCCCGTCTTTCCCGATGACAAGGATGCCATCTTTGACCTGGCCGCGGCCCAGAATGGTGGTGTCGCCATCTCGTGTAGCGACCAGCACTTTGGCACCAAGGACAACCTTCTACTGCCGGGCCGCGGCAAGGATATGGGCGATGGTTGGGAGACCGCGAGGTCGCGGACCAAGAACCATGTCGACTGGACGATCCTCCGCCTTGGGGCTCCGGGTTTCGTACAGAACGTTGTCGTGGACACGGCACACTTCCGCGGCAATTTCCCGCAAAAGGTCAAGATTGACGCCCTCTCGTGGGTCGACAGCGGTGAGCCACGCGCGGATGCCGCCAGCTGGACGGAGATCGTAGCTCCGAGCAAGTGCGGACCGGATCAGGAGCACGACTTCCCGAGTACCGTCAATGATAAGGCTGTGTCACACATTAAGATCACCATTATTCCCGACGGCGGGGTCAAGAGACTGCGCGTCTTCGGTAAACGGGCATAGGCCGTGACGAAGCCCTGATTTTCAGCGTTTAGTGTCTGCAATATTCATAGGATACTCTCCAGCGCGAGGAGGGAAGAGGTAGCCAATGACAAAAAGCACGAAGACGAATTAAATTCGAAGCAACAAAGTAGCCATGTCCACCAGAACCTCCCACTCTTACACACACACACAGTCTGCATGTACTTGTAGCGCTTCAATCGCGTCGACAAATCAAAGTTGAATTTGCTTCTATGATACGTACAGAGATTAAAGAATGAAACATACCAGTATAAGACCAAAAGAAACACATATGTAGAAAGAACAGTTAGGAAAATTGGGGGGGCAATAGATGATATCTCAATAGGTATGTACCTAGGGCATGCACGGCCCACTTGGTTCCAGGGCCATTTGCTCACTGACGATGTTCCTTCAGCACATCGCTGTAATCAATTAGTGACATCAAGCAAGCAACAGGCCCGATGGACCTGGGTGCAAGCCCCCCTCCTTGGCGAGGCGATTAGCGTGTACCGTTGTGGGACTCGGGCACCGTGAGTCCTTTCTTCACCTTCACTGGACACCACACATAACAACTCGACACCTCGACATCACCCGACAAGCTGCGCCGACACACACACACACACACACACAAATCCAAGGTCTCCGACCACAATCTCTCATCACAACAGTACCTCAACACGGAACTTCCCGTGCGTCGTCTGCAACAAACATCCTTCCCGCATCGCATAAATCAGTACCCCCGTCCCGACTCATGCCTGCCGGGCCTCCTGCTTGCCCCTCCTCCCATCATGGACTTCGAGGACGCTAATGGTGGTTTCGGCGACAAGAAACGACCACTACCCGATGACTTGCCCAAGTCCCTCGACGACCGCAGTCGTCGTCCCGTCGAGCTGGTTCCTGAGACGGAAATGTACGATGGCTGGCAAGGTTCGTGCCCTCCCATTTCGTCCGCCAGGTCCACGAGGGGAAACTACGTACTGACGATAGCCAACCAACCCATTGCGCAGGTCAATCACAATTTCTAACGACGCCCGTACTGGCAAAGCCGCTCAACTTTGGTGACCTAAGCCTAGACGACCGCACCTACGATGAGGATATCACGACAAGTCCCAAAAACAGTGACGCTCGCCTCATGGAGATGATTGCCGCCCAAGCCGCTCACCGGGTCGGCCCGGGCTTTGGCGACGAAGAGACGATATTGACAGACGAGAAGCTCTCTGAGGACGAGAAGAAAGATCTGCTCCAAAGGGCGTTGAACATGGCTGCTAGCAATGGCGATGTCGAGAGAGTCAGTAACATTGTCGGTGGAAAGGCCAAAGTCTACGTCGATATCAATGCGCCGGACGAAGACGGAACACCGCCTCTGATATACGCGAGTTGCTTTGTGAGTTGAGGCACACATTTCAGGGCAGGGATTAGTCACTGACCCGGGTTCAGGGCCACGAAGGCGTGGTGCAGGCCCTCATCGATGCCGGTGCAGACGTCGACAAGCAGGACCGGAACCAGTGGAGCGCTCTTATGTGGGCGATGACGAATAGGCATAAGAGCATCGCCAAGGCTCTTCTCGACAATGGTGCCTCAGCTGAGCAAAAGACCTCGTCCGGACGCACCGCCTTCGACTTTGTGCCGCCAGACAGCGACATGTCCTTCTATCTACACGACAGCGGTTACAACATCGGCAATGCAGGGACAGACGACTTCTACAGCCCCGGATTCTCGCAGGATCGGTTCGAGGAGGAGATGGCTGAAAACGAGCTGCGGAGACGAATGATGATGGACAGCGCCAGAGACCTCGAGGTTGATTTGGGTAACGTTGGCATGGATGATCAGCCAGAGGTAAGCCCAAAATCGGTATTGTGTTTGATGCTTTGCTTACTGACGCAAATAGAACCCCGACGAACTCGAGGAAGAGCAGCCCGAGTTTGACTGGTCCCGGTGCCTTCACGACCAAATGTTTGTTTTCCAGGAGCACGAACTCGACCGCATTCTCGACATTATCATCACCAACATGACTCCCCAACGATCGCCGGCACAGAAGCCCGTACCTGCGAACATGATATTCCTCAGCGCACGATACGCGCACTATCACTCGAGCCCCGATCTGCTGGCCAAGCTGATGATATCCGCTATGGACAAGATCAACGATGTTGTAGAGCAATACCAGTGGGACATGACGATCCTAGCTTTTTGGATATCAAACGCCACTCTGCTGCTGCACTACCTAAAGAAAGACGCTGGGCTTGTAGAGGCCACAGTTGAATTTCAGGCTCAGCTATCCGAGCTTGTCAATGAGATCTTCATTCTTATCGTCCGGGACGCCGAGAGACGTCTAGACAAGGTGCTCGACGCAGCGATGCTGGACCACGAAACGATCCCTGGATTTGAAGACATCGCATTCCAGAATGAATGGAGGATATTTAAGCGCAAAGCGCAAGTCAAAGAAGAGCCCTTAGAGAAGCGCTTTCGGCCCCCGTCCCCGAAGCAACGAGCGAAGCCTGCGCCGCGCAACGTCACCTCCTTACTGTCGTCTACCTTGTTCGTTCTTGATCTTTATGATATACATTCAGTTATCACGGCGCAAATCATATCCCAACTGCTCTACTGGCTCGGCGCGGAGCTCTTCAACCGCATCATGTCCAACCGCAAGTACCTTGCACGGACAAAAGCGATGCAGATTCGTATGAACGTCTCGACTTTGGAGGACTGGGCCCGGACCAACAATCGCCAACCAGAGCATTACGAAGGGGGGGAGACAAAGTCCTCAGGCGAGACGACGGTAGACGCAGCGAGGCGGCACATGGCGCCCGTTATCCAGCTGTTGCAGTGGCTTCAGTGCTTCTCGTCACTAGGCGCCGACGATCTTGAGGCCCTTGTCGGCACCCTGCAGCAACTGAAGAGGTTGAGCCCGCAGCAGCTTATTCACGCAGCGTCGCATTATAGGCCGGAGGTCGGCGAAAGGGGGCTGCCTAAGAGCGCGCTCAAGTATCTGAACGCGATCCAGGCGGAACACGTGCGTAGGAAAGAGGACCGCAAGAGTAGTGCGCCGTCGACGCCAGTCAGGGGGAAGCACCCCAATGGGGCGATTACAGGCACGCCAGGGAGCCAGGCGACGACACAGAGCGACGAAGAGGAGGACGATGACGCGCCAGAGAATCTTCTCCTGGATCCTGCACTGATGCTCCCCTTCACCCTGCCATCTGTCACGGATATGCTTGTCTCGTACGGAGCTGGCTTCGGAGGTGTTAACAGGGAGAGAGCGCGCAAGTACATCCCCACGGTGCCGCCCGAATTTCTATCTAAGCTAGAGGCCAGCGGCGCACGCAAGGGGCCCATGTTTAGCGAGAAAGACTGGGAGAACGAAGAGGTCTAACGGGAAGATCTTCCCTGTATGGGCAGCCTTGGACTAAGAGCTTGGGTGTCTGTGGGCAAGCTGTAGTATTGCGTTTGGCATATCAAGCACGCAAAACCAGCCGGGAAGAGAGAGGAGAAGTTGGAAGGACCCGTCTAGGGCATGGAAGCGATGTTGTCCCAATAAGCATAGCGATTGATTCGATGGTAAGTACCCAGAACGTGTGGGTATCTTGGACGTGGGAGAAGGAGACGTAGTGGCATTGTCATTTTCCCTGACTTGGGAGGTCCCGCAAACGAGTGCAGTTCATGGTCTCATCAAACGTGGCCCAGTCGATGACGGAAGACACCGTGTAAGCAACGATAGTTGATACTAGTCAACCGTCGTGCGGGCCAAGATGAACGAACAGCAGCCTGGTATGGGCCGCGGGGAGGGCATGGTCTATACCAAAAGCATTCATCCGCCGACTGGCCTCGCCGTTCACGATCATGTTTGACTCACACCGGAATGTAGTGGCCCCCGGTTCGCCCGTTTGCTCGCAACGGTCCGTTCTAGGGCGGAAGCGTGGGGGGGGACTGTGTGTGTGTGTGTGTGTGTGTGTTCTGTGGTTATCCGTCCACGCCGGTATGCTCTTGGCCACGTTGGCGGTACGTGAGAGTCATATACGCTGAAGCGGTGATGCCACGTCTGGTCCATGAGGGGGTCCGCTCTGTCTCTGCCTTACTCGCCTATCTCGTCGAGACTCGAGATGAATCGTTGAAAGGAAAGACAGAAGCGCAAAGTCTCGGGGAAGAGCCCTTAGGTGGGTGAGACGACCCGGGGGCGCGGGAGGGGACAAGGGCGGCTAGGGCCCTGGAGAGGAGCTCGGTCAATGTGCGAATTGCCTAAACCACCGGGCCTGCTGATCAATTGACCCCCCCCCCCTCCCCTAGGTAGCGATAGTCACTGCTCCAGGACCCCTCTACGCATCAGTCGCATCTTGCGGGCTTTGAAGGGTTCGGAGGGTACCCAGCTAACGGAGCCGTCCAGTAGCAGGAGGGGGAAGTCTTGAGTCCAGGCCAGATGACCTGGCTCGAGGTGCCACGTCAGATCTTTGTTCCTGGGCCACTGAGCTGCGGCTATCCCTCCCGAGGGAAGCGGGGGCATCCGAAAAGTGCAACGCAAACACTGTTGGTGCTGTCGGCCTGATGGCAGTCAGTACCTCAAGCGTTGCGCGAGATACGGAGAAGAGCATGAGTGAGAGGTTGGTTTTTTTTTTTTTTACCTTACTACCTTACTCCATTGCGTGATGGCCTGTCGCAATTGTTGTTGGTCTGTTGTGGCTCCGTAAAGGATGATTTGCGAGCAGATGCGCGACAGAGAGATGTGTGCGTATCTATTTGGCATTATTGGTATTACTTCCGAGAGATTCATCAAAATGATTTCTTTTCCTCTCCCCAATGCGGCATGGTTTTCGGCCGAGTTGACTCGGATGCATCTCGCTTCTCTAGCCTTCTCGCTTCAGCCGATCTCCCGGGAGCTGATGATGACAGAGCTGCTGGAGATTAGGGAACGTTAAGTATTAACCGGGGTAGAGTTGGCGAAGGTCTGACGCTAGGATAGTTCCACTGGTGAGCAAGCAAGCATATGCTGGAGCGCGTAACATTAGCTTTAGTGGCATCGCCCTGTGTATTAATGGCTGATTGACTGCAATCCAAAGGCTGCCAGGGTTCGCATCGCGAGACATGCCATCTCAACTGATAGACCCAAACGACAGGTTTGCGCGATGGGGAAAAAAAGGCTGAGACACGGAGTGTTTGATGTTATCCTACCTGCTTGTTGATCCAGATCAAGGGATGGTTCCGGTCTGTCCACACCATGGAAATAGTACACGGGACGGCATTGGCTTAGGAGCAAGGGAGAGGTGGGACGGGAAGAAGAATGAGGTTCCGCACCGGGAGGTCCCTGCGTTGAAGACGATCTGGATTGGTCGCCAGACCGAGTGCGGCTGCCGACATGTCGTAGATCCATGTGTCTGCTACGTAGCGCCGTACGAGCTGTGAAATCTACAAATAGCAGGGGTTGCAAACGGCGGAGCCTTTGGCGATGGATCCCGGTTGCCGGAGAGTTCTTGTCGCCCACGCCGCGTTTCTTTTTGTGAGTATTCGTACGGGCGTATGAGAGACATGTTTCCGCTGACATTTCAATGAGCAGGAGATCGGGCTTTGTTGGCGTGCGATCTGCGGTGGCTGCCACGCCGGGGAAAGCTGAGACCTGAGAGATTGAGATGTTTTCTGGGACAGACAGTGATAGCTGAGGTGAGAGTGAGAGTCGCGTCCATGATCCGCGCGGGAGAAAGGAGACATTGGAGAATCGAGAGGTCGTGTTGCTTCTTACTCTCAAACATGTGTCACCTCAATCTCGCGGCTGCCTCGGCCGGCCGTTTCTGTATCGCCTTGTGAGATATGGGGATGTCGAGTACGTCGGGATAAGTAGGGCGGTGATGGACGGATCGACGACCAACAACAGGGATTGGAATCGCGATATCGTCGTTGCGGCCGACTCCATCGATTTGGCGGTCATGAAGAACTGGGCCCGCCATGCATCAATGTGGACGAAGGAAAGGTCGAGTGACCCCAACTAGCGGTAGATACTGGAGGAATGATCAGTGGTTGGCAGAGAGAGGAATAGAGAGTGTGTGAAAGAAAGGAAAGAAGGGGGGCTCACTCACCGACTTGAACGCATGCCATGTCGATGACTGTGACGAATGCTCTCTTCTTCTCTTTTTTTCTTCCTTTTCTTTCATCTCTTCGGGTAGGGATGCATGACCAGATGGCGGGAACTGGGGAATTGTGGAGCCCCTTGGTGGACTGGTAGCTAGATCCCCGGACCAATGACTCTATCACGATGTGTTTGTTGTGCTGCGTCGCATGGGTGACGGACGATGTGGCTGGCCGTGGGTGGACTCTCCCCCCTTGCCTCCCAGGCACTTCCACATTGGGGTGCCTGACTGCTAGGTAGGTACCTAGGTACCTTAGTAGGAACCTGAATACCCGGGTACTCCACCCCCGACCGCCCCTATGTCCACTGCCTCTGTCCCTTGCTGGCGCTGCTACCGCCTCCTGCTTTTGCAACGCGGCTGGGCTGGAAGAAGGCCCCTCACTCATGTCGCTTTCTAACTTTCCCCGGCGAATACTCAAAGAGAGGACGAAATGGAGGAGGTGAGGGGCATGTTGATGGTAGAGGTTGCGAGAAAAGAGAAAAAAAGAAAGGATGCCCAGTTCCTCGGTTCTTGCTTCGATATCCAAGCCCATCCATCCATGCCTATCGCATTCACCTCCTTCCCAGCTATTTGGATTTCTAATTTGTACCCTCGATCACCAGGATTTCTCACACATATACGTCCTCTCCCAACTCCGACGAGGCTCTGTTGTCTGTTACAATCACTTGACATTAAGTATCCCCCGATTCCCTCTGGCACGAACGCGAACGCGTCTCAAGAGCCATTTTCACCTTCGTCCTCACCTTCGTCTACTACTCCCCCGGCCGGGTCTTCTCTCTCTGGCCTGTTCTTTTTTATTACACCGTTGCCCAACGAAGCCCTTCAACTCGTCTACAGGTATGTCATGCCGCCGTCTCCTCCTCTTCTTCTCCCTGCTGTTTGGCTTCCGTTCCATCTCCCACTGGCCATCCTTCGTGCCTATCATATCTTCCGAGACGATATCTCTACGTTCTTCCTCATTCCTCCCAAGCTCGTCCTCCTCGTCTGAGTGCCAGTATTGAGTACATTCTTAAGTACATCACCTCGCTCTCATCGTCGTCCTCCTTCTCCTCCTCCCCACTTCCTGCATCAAACCACTCTCGACCACCACCGACGTTCTTACTTTGTCTTAATTAAGCCGGTCCTGTCTGACCTTGCCTAGCCTGACTTTCATCATTGCAACCTTCTCGGGTCGCTGTCCGGATCAACATTCCTTTCCTCGGGGTCTTCTCTTGTTCTCATCTGGCTAGCGCTCACCTAGCCCCTACCCCCCCAAGCCTTGAGATTGGCACACCTGAAGACCCTCAGCGCTCTTCACGACGGTGAGCCACTCAACCTCCACTTACACCGCCCTGGCCACCTATCCCAAACCATCTTTGGGCCTGTTATGCTCCCACTGACGCACCGCCAACCGCAGAGGTAGCCTTTGTTACTACATCTGCACTGCACTTGGGACTAGCGGTTCCGTCAATCACGGTCGGATCAACCCTAGCTTGGTCACTCACCACCACCCCAGCCGGAGCACCCAGAACACCACGCTATGGCGCCCCAAAAATTCGCCAGCATGCGCTTGAAGTCCCGGCCTACGCTCGTGCCCTTCAAGGACGATACTAGCCTCATCGCCCTCCGCTACGAAAAGACAGTCCAGGCAGAGCCTCCTATCCCTATTCTTACGCGAGCTTCCCCAAGATCCTCCTCAGTCTCAACGCATCGCACTTCCACTTCTGCATCCTCTTCGCTTTCGAGCCCCCCCCCTAGCCCTGTCGTCGTGACCCCCCCTCCCGCCATTGATCAACACCCTGCATTCCGCTCCCGCATACCTGCCTGCAACACCACGGCCAACGACTGGAAGAGGGATTCTGGGCTTGCACCGACTTCATCGTCCTCGGCCACCATTGCCGAGGAGTGTGAGGACGAGGAGCACACATACGAGAAGACCGTCGCCCCGGATCCAAACATCGCGGTTGTGCAACAATCGGAGGAGCGCATGGTACTTTTCGTCTGCGACAACGACTCCCTCAATTCCACCGCTGAGTGGTCTCTGAGCAAACAACGGCAATCCGGTCGATGCATGCCTTCAACCGGCAAACAGTCCGACATCATGGACCACCACCACATCGCGCAAGTTGAAATTGCCGAACGAAAGGCGCCTGACAGTTTAAGTAGCACCTTATCGGTCGACTCCCCAGTTGCATTGCGGAATAAAAGGTTAAGCGACCTGTCACCTGCAGCAGCGCAAATGATCACCCAACCGTCTGTCTCCTATCTTACAACCTCCGACAACTCGCCTAACCACTCCCCTGTCGACATACCCGATACCCTCGACCTCCTTGGCAAGGATTCCGTCAACTTCTCCCCCATCTCAATTTCCATCCCCACCGACAACCTCATCGATGATGATTTCCTGAAGACCTTGTCGTTCTCCAATCGAGGCAGTCTCATGTTTGGCGGCCGTCGTCCTTTCCCCACACAAACTACGGACGAAGATAAGTCGCGTACGGACGAAGCCCACGCGCCGGCACCTGCCCCCGCTGATGCCCCTGATGCCCCTGCTGCAGCAGCCAACCCAATTCTCCACATTCATTACGAGGAGCGGCCCCAGAGTACCGCCGCCAGCACCACAGACGCCTGCGCCAACGATATGAGCGCAACCCAGACACCCATGACTGAAGCGACCACGGCAGAGGCGACTGCAGACTCGGCGTCGCAAGCCGCCACGACGACTCCCAGCATTTGCGTCTTGTCCGAGGACGTGGAGTTGGAATCTCGAAAGGTGAGATCGCTCTATGAATCCGGCGAAGGTCTCCGATGGGAAGACGGAGGCAGACCGTCGGAAGTTGGCGATCGTCTCGAGGCGACCGTCGAGACTCCGACGGATGAGCTTGAGAACGATCCGTATGGTTTCCTTTTTCCCTGTCTAGTCTCGCAGTCTGTGTGCTAACCCATGTCTCGTCCACAGCGTCGCCGAACTCCAGCCTCCCGCATGGGGTACTCCAAGATCTGGAAGTTCATATTCCCAAAGGCCCGAAACGCGAAGCGAGTATGAGGTGGCGGGCGGTCTTGAAGACTGGGAAGATGTCGAAGGACAAGACGTCGACCGATATGGCTTCATCAACCCGCGTAAGCCAGAGTCGAGAGGCGGCACCCCCACGGAGCTCAAGCCGTTGCAATACGCCCCCAGAAAGAGGAACGGACTTTCGAAACGAGATGTTTTTGGGCTGGGGCTGCCCTCCAGAGGACCCAGTAGGAAGGTGTCCGCTCGATCCCTCAACACGCAAGCCTCCAGGACATCCGTCGCATCTCGCCGATCGGCTCGGTCGGTAGTCAGGCAGGCGGGAAACCTGCTTCCTCATAACCAGGAACGGCGTTGGATGGATATTGCCGGAGGCATGCTTTCTCTGTCTTTGGGGGACGAAGAAAGCATCGAGAAGATCTCCGAGGCCATTAAGAAAAAAGAGTGGGAAAGGTCAGAGAAGTGGCGGAAAATGGCTAGGGTCATCAAGAAGGGAAAAGACGGCGAAGGCATGGAGTTCGAGTTTGACGTCAAGAACCAGAAGCTCATCGATAGGACGTGGAAGGGTATCCCCGACCGATGGAGAGCCTCCGCCTGGTACTCGTTCATGGCAACCCACGCCAGGTCCCACAAGAACTCTCCGTCCGAGGACTCCATCGTCACCGACTTCCGTCGCCTCCAGTGCAGGGGATCGCCAGATGACGTGCAGATTGACCTCGACGTTCCTCGCACCATCAGCAGGCACGTCATGTTTCGCAAGCGCTACAAGGGCGGTCAGCGTCTGCTGTTTCGGGTTCTGCACGCGCTGTCGCTCTACTTCCCAAACACGGGCTACGTCCAGGGCATGGCGTCCCTAGCCGCGACACTGCTCTGCTACTTCGATGAGGAGAAGTGCTTTGTAATGCTCGTCCGCATGTGGCAATTGCGAGGACTCGAGAAGCTTTACAGCCCCGGCTTTGATGGACTGATGGCGGCTCTCAACGATATGCAGACTAAGTGGCTGGACGGCAAAGACGTCGCGAAGAAACTGGTAAGACACGGTCATTTCTCTCGGCCCATGAAGACCCGCCGTACTGACTATTCTCAGACCGAGCTCTGCATTGACCCTACAGCATACGGTACGCGATGGTACTTGACACTTTTCAACCTATCCATCCCTTTTGCCGCCCAGCTTCGCGTCTGGGACGTCTTTCTACTCCTCGGGGAGAACCCCTCGGATTCTTCCAAGGTGTCCAGTTCGTCGACTACCATGGATGGCATCGATATTTTACATGCTACTAGCGCGGCTCTAATTCATGCACTGCGCGAGGTCCTTCTCGACTCGGATTTTGAGAACGCCATGAAGGCGCTAACATCCTGGATTCCAGTGAAGGATGAGGATATATTGATGAAGGTGACCCGGGCCGAATGGAAGACCCGACAGAAGAAACGGTTCTAGAGGGTTTTGCTTCTTGGATCCCCTTGAGGGGCTAAGATGCTGTCACTCGATTTCTTTTGTTTGTTTCTGATTTCCACTTTATGGATATGCTTGCGAGGAGTTAAGGGAGTTGTTCGAGTTGATCTCGGCATACATTGTCGACCAATACCCCAGGATTGATTGCGGCTTTGGTCTTTTCAGATGAGAGGGGTGTCTCTTGTGTACCTTCATACGACTGGTATACAAAGGGGCCATTCATTATGCGGTTCTAGTGGCGAAAAAGAACTGAGGAGGGGGAACTAGGCCACGACACGACTTTTCATATACCATTCACACAACAACAGTATCCCAGGTGTGGTTCCCTAAAGCATCAGTATCAATGTATAATGTATCATTCAAGCAACTATTTGGCTGCTTTCTGTGTTACTTGCACACGTTTTACGCCAGTGTCAAGTCATTTCTCTTTAAAGACATTGTTTAATAATGTGGCATAGACTTCACAAGGCAAGGAAGAAGATGTACCTGTAATGCATAGTAAGTAACATTAAACAAGCTTATAGACAAAGCGCAGCTAGTTCTGCTAGGCTTCACAGTATCTAAACCATATATTAACGTACACCTAGGTTAGGTAAAGCCCCCTATCCTTCTTCTTTAAAGCCTTGTGAAAATACGTTATGACTTTCATGCACTCACGCATACAGCACACACAAAAGAACAGATAAACGAAGGGAAAAAAACATACAACACCAGGTATTCGCTGGTCGTCACCGACCCAACTACTAATCCGGCCCTCACTGGCTTATCTATGGGAGAGCGGACGGGATCCCGAGTTTTCCAGTGGGTATGGTCGTATGTGTTGTCTTCCGCCCCTAAAGTTGCCTATAACCTGAAAGTCGTTGATTGGGAACAATGCAGACATGCAATCTTCCATTGAAGGTACACCGGCCGCGTATATATGTCTAGAATTTATGCTAACATTTACAATCTTCATATAAAGAAGAATATACCTACTAAATACTAATTAGTTTACAGTGATACGTGACTATAACTAGCATGCTGTAGAACGCTTCAAAGTCTAATGAATATTGCTTTTCTAAACTAAGTACTTTGTAGGTTGTTTGCTGTTACTAGCTCAAATACCTAGCCTGCATACTGCTCAATGTGAAGTGGTCCACCAGCATCTCCTATAGCAAGCATTGTCAACCAAAGTCCTGTTCAACCACCTTCCAGGGGCGATGCTCTGGGAACACCGAGTTGCTGTCAGGACCAATGTAGATGTGACAAAATCTCGGCGCAGGTGCTACAGAATAAACCGGTAAGTTGTTCGCCATTTTCGCATAGCACAGCTCGAGATGGTATATGAACCCAGCGCTCATTCCTTACACATTCCGCCCCCTGGGGTGCAAAGACCATGGCATCGCCCTGATTGCTGTTGTCAGTTTCTAGTCCAGCCCGGATATGCTCGATCACCTTCCCAAGTCCTTTCTATCAACAATCACCGGCCGCGGCATAGGTCTTACGCTACTAAACATATTATTGTACCACCCTTGGGTAACCTGAGTAGAGGTTGAGGGCAGTCCACATCGCTGCCTACCTCCCAAACCATGAGCTATTGTCGTCTTTTGACTCCACGGCGGGTGTTGGCAAAGTCCAACCCTCCGTCCGTTGGAAGATAAATGTAAAAATCGTAACACATGGCTGAGATTATAGCTCGTCGTGCTCACACTGGCACTGGACCTGACTGAGCCTTGATTTGCTGCCACAAAATGGCTGGCCCGGACAGCTGGCATGCAGACGGTTCTAATCATGCGTTTGGCCTTACAAGTCTCGTCGGGTTTTCATTCTACTTCCTCAACTTAATTAATGGCCGTGGTAGCGACGTTGTTGGTACAAACGCTGGCCAAGGCCTGAAAGCCGACAAGGGCTGGCAACCCAGTTAAAAAAACGTGACGCCTAGACTTGTCGTACCTCGTCTTGAAGAAACATTGCCTTGAAGGCTTGAACTATCATATTTGTGTGAGAAGTTGTTACTATTTGGCAAACTGAATGTATGCACAATGCAAAAAAATTATTCGATGTCACTTGGAGCCGGCTACAGCTGCCGGCAGGGTTTGAGGCAAGATGAATTCGCTGCACGTATCGCTCCACAGAGCCGCGGGGATCCCTGATACAGCACTCAATGCCACCCCTCTCGGAAAATACATAGAAAGATGTATTCAGAATGGTAGGGGATTCCGATTTGAGGGGGATATGATGAGCTCGGCTCTGCCGACGCCAGGTTTCGCGTTCCATAAGTGGCGGTTTCGACGTCAAACATGGAAAGCAAGGTAATTAGACGCCAAGGCTCGGCTTGGACAACAGCGACCTTGGATGGCATATGTTTAGACCGTCCCCGACGTACTCTTTCAATCTCTTGGCGACGGTCTCCAGACCTGGCATCGAAGCTTGCGGCTCTTCGCTTTCTTTCTTCTGATAGCGTTAACCAGCCCATGAGGATTTATAAGCACTGGCTACTGCAGGTTTACCGCTCATGGACCCTATTTCTTTCTCGGGCCCCCCACTGGCACGCTATCAGCCTCGAAGACGGAGCTCGGCATAAAACGGCCGGCCCCTCGCCAGACTCACCAATATGGCATGACAGTTATGAGTCCTTATCTGTACCACATGATTGAAGTTCCTTATAAGGCCGAAAAGAGAAGGGATAAGTGGTGTTACCGGCACGGCGGACTGGACGATTCCTGAACCATTTGCTTCGGCATAGTCGATAGACCCAGCCAGGTCGCCAACAATTTGGCGAAACTAGTCTGGCCCTGGTGTACTGAGACTCCCAAGCCTTATGGTGCTTGATGGGAGGAGATGCCGGGTTTGTCGAGATATGACGAAGCCTTCGAAGTGACCACTAGAACACAAGCAAGCCAAGAGCGCCGATTGGCGTACGGACCTGTCCGCCCGAGTCCAGGGCAGCCACCCACATGCAGCCCATGGCCGGCCGTCCTGCATCATCTCGCAAAAGCACAATAACAGTCCGAACGCCGGACTGTTAGCTGGGTCAGCCAGAAGAAGCCTGAAGGAGGAATAACGTCGAGCAGGGAGGCACCTGTGACCTACATGATCCAAAGCAGAGGACAGCCATGAAGTGATTGGCACTGGTGCACACGCGCCGCCCCCCCCTAAGCTCGAGCGTCCCTTGGGCAAACGCCACAAGCGCACACAGCAAGCGCCGACTCCACCCAGATCGGATCGTGTACTGGGGACGGACTTGCCCGTTCTGATTAAACCAGGTAACCTTTTCCTCTGCCCGAAAGCCGGTATACCAAAGCTTGACTAACACGTTAAATGTGCTTGTGGTTTTATCGCGTGGCACGTATTTCTCTCCTCAATCCAAGCCCCAGCCTTTATCCATCCCCCGTCCTTGAACATAGAGTGTATGTATCCCTCCCCACCCCACCACACGCACACGCCTTATCGTTGCACCGTCTCCAACGTTATCCAGAACGCCGCGCCAGCCCTACATGCACAAGACCACTGAGGCAATGAACCCGGTTTGGCTGTCGGTGCGTGATGGATGATTTGGGGAGGGTGCCAGCCTTTGACGTCGTTAATTCGGCCGCCTCCCCCCCCATCGTGTCATTTAGGGATGCCGCATCGACTATTCTGCTTGAATTGCATGCCCGCATTCCCTTCTCACGCATACACAGGAACCCAACCCCGGTCATGGCCAGAAGAGCCCAGCTGCAAACATGCCCGCATTTCTCTCTTCGCGAAAATGCTGGAACCTAGACGGGTCAGACCTAGGTAGGGCTACGGCCAAAGTCAGGGACAAGCGCCGTCTCAGTGACGGCAGCGACCCTTTGTCCAGGCCCTGGCCCCTCCCCGCTGGCCAAGTAAAGGAAGAAGGTTAAGACAAAGAAACCTACCTGCCTTGATTCCGGGTCGAATCAAAACACATGATTTATTTCCAGTACATTTTATGTTTAATTTCTTCAACTTATCTCGTAGTTGAAACCCTTTTGTTTCCTATTGCGCTATCCGACATGCATGCAAGCGAGGCAGGTACTGCTTCTGGCAACGGGCTTCTCATGGGGCAAAACGCAAGTTGTAGACCATGGGAACAAGGACTCTCCCCTCTTGTGAGAGTAAGCGTGGTGTAGTCATATAGCCAAGCAAACATCCCATACAGCTATCGATTAGTATATCTCCTGCCGTCCTGGTCGTGTTGGGTACCAACGTCAACTTGGGAGGGCCAACTTGTCACCGTGGCACGTTCCCTTTGGGGTCCGAACGGCGACGGCGACGGCGGCGGCGGCGGCAGCGGGGGGCTGGGGGCGGGGCACCCGGGTGGAATAGGGTCCATACCTAGGTAGCAACAGGCTACAGCGGAAAACCCCACTTACGCCTGTAAAAACTCTCTCGCCTTCTCCATAACGTCCCATCACCGAGAGGGGCATGCTAATCTCCCGCGCGAGCTTAATCCTGTTTCTTTATACCTCTGAACCGTTATCCACTTCTCACCTTGGTAAGACGTCCACCCTGACTTATTAGCCGGATCGGTCAGACGAGCCACAAAGCGAATTCACGTCCGACAAGATGAGGGACTTTTCCCCCTCTTGTGCCGTTTCCGGCGAGGGGCCCACCCCACCCAAAAGAAGCACAGAGGGCCAGAGTTCGCGTTGCCTAATTACCCAGGTTCCTGGCTCGTTTGCAAATGACCCCACTCCCCTCCTCGACGCGTGATAATCAAACAAGCGAGATAAGGGTATCGGCCTTCAAGGGGTTGAAACACGTCTACCCGTCTCTGCATAATAGAATACGTCTCGAGAGTCTTGTCTTGTTTTTTTT
>PJEX01000004.1:360832-380847 GCA_005350895.1 Colletotrichum tanaceti
CCCCCCCCCCCCCCCCCTCTCCCCTTTTTCAACATGTTCCATTCTCTCTCGCTGTTTAGATTCTGCGGTGCCGTAGTTGGAGGTTGGTTATCTGTTCAGGGAAGAAAGAAAAAAGTAGATTAATAGACAAGTGCGTTTAGGTATGGAGGAGGAAAATAGATGGACCAAGACTGATCAAATAATTGAGACTGTTTCGTGCCGGTTCCGCGTGCCTTCAACGGCCCCGTCACCTTGCCATGCAGAGCAACGAACCGGACATTGGGCAATATGACTCATCTGATCCGCACAGGGAGCAAACTTCGAGGGACCGGACGGTTTGTTATACCGCGACGATGACCACGGCGACTGCGGCGGCATGGCAACCGCCACCTGCTCTTCATCAATTGCATCTGCCTCTTTCATCCCAACCAGGCTGCCTAGGACGTGCGCGACAAGCTCCGGTCGGAGCACTGCTAACTCTGCGGCTCTGGTGGCTGGCAACCCTTTTGGCTTGCCAATGGTCCGAACACTGACTGACCCGTTGTCTCTCCCCATGGAGGACCGGACAGCGCCACGCCCCAGCCGGCTTCCTCGCCCACGCGCTGCAGCACGAAAGCCGAATCACAATCTTCCTCTATTTCCGTCAGCCCTGAACCTGTCAGACACCGGCAGGCAAAACGTTGGTTAACACGTGAGGTACGGTAGGCGTTCTGAGGCAGACGGGCGTGGCGTGCGTGGCATACGCACAATGCCCTAATTACACAGTTCTCATTGTCCAATTTAGTGGCGGTTTCACCTGCCTGTCCCACCCAGCGCCTGCGAGGAAAGGGAGGGAGGCTCTCCAACTCCAACTGGAGCTGAAGAGAGCTCACTGTCAACATGGTTTCATATTGCGAGTACATCAAGCGCGGGGGGCAGTGGCAGTCTGACGTATCACGAACCTACGGAATCTTGCGCTAGAGTGTGATTACCCCCCTTTCGAACGAGCCTTGCTTGCGTTAGTTGCTGCTCCTCTCAGATATTTTGGGCACGGAGCCGGTTCCAAGCATCTACCCATTCACCGGTGAGCTTGACTGTGATTAACGACTGACTGGCTTCGCGGACTTCCGCGCATCGAATGTCGAGAGCAATGGCAGACGGATGACGCATGCCCCGCTACACCTAAGCGCGACACGTCTCCGGATTCTGAAAAAAAAAAAAAAGAAAAAAGTTCGAGGCAGAACCGCCAGGCAGCTCGCTCTACGACAAAGATCATGCGAGCTCGAGCCGGACTGCTGCTGAAAGAGCGGCCAAAGCTTCAGAAATAGTCGGCAGGGGCGGCGCTGCGTATCGCGCGGGTGGACGGGCGCTTTCTCCAATGCCATGTTCGACAATCAAAGAACGGCTCCCTCCCAAGGCCACACGTTTGTACACCTTGTCATACGGCCGAATGAGGCGCAACCGAGTCCGGTCGGGGCGTGGTGGCTGCCGTGAAATAAAGTCGAACCAGGCAGGCAAGGGCCCTTCTGGAACCCAGGTTATGTTCGGCCTGCATCATTTCCAGATTAGCCGTCCCCTCAGACAATCAGTAAGTCTAACGAGCTCCTCGACCAGGATGCTGCCAACCCAAGGCTATCGGACTATTAAGACACGACCGAGGACGACCGACAGGGCATCAAGACGTAGGTAGCGAGCATGTGCTTTACAGGTGTCCCGGCCATGTGACGTTGAGAGCAGTGCGTACTCACGCTTTTCGGTGCGCCGATCTTCCACGGAGCTTGCACTAGAGATCTGCGCTGGAGACACAAGAGCGCGCCCCGGCCGACAGCGAATCGCGATCGATGGGCCAGGGAGGACAGGTCGAGGCCGCCTCCCCAGCAGCTGGTCGAGGAGCCTCGCTACGCCCTGTCCCGCTTCGGCTTGCCGGAGCTCGAGCGTCCTCTCCCGCATGCCTAAAAAGATCTGTCGACCCAACTGATCTGCGATAGGTACGTAGTATGCATGATGCCCCCTCCCGGGGACAGCCTGATTAGCGAGGTGGAAAGCCCATTCCAACCATTCTGCATCACAGCTTTGGAATTGTCATCAAGCAAAACAATTCGATCTCGATCCGTCGAGGGTGGCCACAAGTTGGGTTCAGAAACTACCCGGCTTCTTCTTTGCTATGTAACGGTAAAGGTTCCGTCCTGCCTGGTCAACGTGGACAAGCGCATGCATATTCATCTGCGAGCCTCGCGTCATGCTCACCCCTAATCAAAACTGTGTTGGGAATCGTGCAGTTGGCTGGCGATGCTACCTAGGCTAACCACTTTGGATGGTCACAGCCAGTAAAAACGCCACAGTGGCTCGTTACCCTCTGTCACAGAACCGATCGGCGTTTGAGGGTGGTGCACAGGTAGCAGCAGGTGTATCCATCCCTAAGTACCTACCTATCTTGACAACGACGACGATACAGCATGCAATACGGATACTCTGTATATGGATACAAGAGCATACAGTAGCATACTTATTTCAACCCATCTAAGCCGGTTATGCTTACAGGCCCAATGAAATGCGTTCTCAGGGGCTATCAATCTTACAGCCTGCCCTCAAGACTCCGATCGACACTGACCCCATCGAGACTTTTGGGTCGTTGCGTTGGTGGGGGAGGAAAACATCCCTCGCCAATTTCGCTGCGCGGATAATAGCAAGTCAAGGCATGTCGACGTGCTGAGAGATTGCGGAGGCATTAAAAAGCCAGGCAGACACGGCACGGGTAGGTTCTTCCTCAATGTACTTGTATTACGGATACAAGACTGGGGACCCCCTCGCCATCAAACACGCAGCTCATTGGATCGAAGTTTCGATGTGAGTAGCCGGCGTGAAGCTCGACTGATTGCGGCATTGGGCACGCCAGTTTTTTGTCACAAGTTTATTAGGTGGGGAAAGCCAATCCGCCTACCCTCCCATCTCGTCCACCTCGTCCATTTCGTCTCATCTCCTTTCACTCGACTTGACAATGCGGACTAGGGGAAGGCCTGCGACGCTGTGGCCAGTTTGGGATCATGGCCGCCCGGTTCCGTCCCGAGACGGATGGACAAAGTACAGACCTCGGCGATGCTCACAAGCGAGGCTTATGTCGAAGATAGATGAAGGGGGGCTAGGGGGGTAGGTGAGGGGGATGCTACCCTGCCACGCCTCGGATCCTCGGAGCAGGAAATTATCCCGCACGCCATGATGATGCCCGCCCAGTACAGTTCCCACCGTCTCCCACCAGGGGAGTTAGAAGAGTGCCCATAGCCAGGTCCAGGCCAGACGTTGCCAGCTCGCCGATTGTGTACATCGTACTTTCATTTGTTGTGAAGTGGGGGGGGGGGATGCACGAGCAAGGAGAGAATATGCAAGTGTTCCTGGCAGATGCAGGCTGGACGGCAGCTTGGTGGCACCTAGCGCACCCAACTTCCCTTTTCCCTTTTGAGTTTCATCTCATCTACCACAACGACAAAACTCAGCACGCTTTGATCGGCTTTGCGAGACGCGTGCTCAGGAGCCCTTGCCTCGGCCGATGGTCGTCGGACCTCGAGTGAGGCTGTTCGCATGGAACGTTATTCATCTATGATGATGAGACTGCCTATTATAAGGGAAAATTGTCCCCAAGCTGGGAGAAAGGTTTGGCGACCAGACGAATGATCCCAGGGCACCAGCGCCCTAATGAGATAACTACGATGTATGGCAGGGCTACCGATTGCCACTTTGGCCAAGTGGAGGTTCCCCGGCGACGCGAGGTGTCCCTTCCCCTCTCGACGTCCCGATCTGGAAATGATCTTTACGGGTTGCATCCGGTAAGTGTACTTGCCCGCAGACTACCTGTACACAGCACACGCACGGGTGCCACATCCAGCCAGGCATCACGGGAAATTATCCCAGGCCACCTACTTGGGCAGGGAACCGGAACTGACATGCACAGTAAAAGGCAAGCCTCCCCTTCCTCCTTAAGTACGTACCTGTACGGCCGCCAGAATAAGTCTTGTTTCCTGTACAGGTATCTTTTACGTTGTTGCATGACTACCTATCCACGCCGGCCGTCGGCCATCGGAGGTTTATCCCCCAAAAGGCAAAACAACATTTGCCTTCCGTCGTACCGGCTCATACTTGTATCTGCCGTTCCCACCGGCCCTGCTCTACCATCTCCACTCTTATGCCAAGTTAACAGCTAACCATAATGCCACGCAGCGTCAGCAGGATATGGTACGTATAGAAGGGCAAGGGAAGAAGGGGGGGCGCGGCGGACAGGGACGGATGAGGTAGGTAGACTTTCCCCACAACAAGGGAGATTGAACCCGTCCGGGAGAGAGGAGAGGTGAAAATCACAACCAGAACAATAGGGTGTGTGTACTGAACCGGACGCCAAGAAGGGTGCTCTCGAAATGGCCGGTAGAGTGAAGTAAAGGTGGTATCTCAGAAATCCGAGACCTTGTCTATTGCCAGGGTGATGAGTAATGAGGCGGTCACGGATGGGGCGGAGACTTGTTCATCGAAGAAGGAAGCAGAAGAAGCTCTGGAAGGAAAAGCAAGGCCTATCGCCAAAGGAGTGTGAGGAGTCAAAGGGAGGGGAGGGGGGGTATTCATCGTCGACGCCCCGCCATTAAGTGGGCTATCGTCAGATTTATCGGCATTCCGACAACTTGGCGTGGTGCACCCACTTGGGGGCAGAAACTCTGAAGGCTGGGAGATTTGAAGCAGGTCAGCTTCGAAGAGTGACGAGAGAGACGAGAGAGAGGGAGAGTTGGTGTTGTTTGGCATGCCGAATTTCTGCTCACAACCCCACAACTCATCTATCCAGACCTCCTCCTGCTCCTCCTTCCATCTCAACTTTTGTTCAGAGTTACTTCGTTGAAATCAGGGTTTCCAAGATGAGAAGGTGTGCATGGCCTCGTCGAGCAAAGAGGATATATGGCGGATCGTCAGGCCGCAACACCCAAGATCTTGCGAACGGGTGGAACTCTGCGAGCCTGGAGCCACACTGCCACAGCACACACAGCCGTGAAGGGGGTGAGGGCAGGGCGTGAACCTACGCAAAAGGCTTCGACGGACATGGGATGATCCTGTGATCCGAGCTGATTGCATAACGTGGACAGAAAGGAACTTTGCTAAGATTTGGCCAGAATATGCAATCGATATGGGACGAAAGGAACATCCAGAGTCAAGGATACACACACACACACACACACAAACACACAAAATACATACACACACACAATACACACTCATACACCTGGTTGCGTGGTTGATGACGCTGGCCATTCCCGACGCAAATGTGACTTTTTGTTTCTGTATTATTTACAAATCGTACTTACACTAGTTCCAACTGAGGACCAAGACAACTCTCAGGACAAGCCCGGCGAATGGGGAAAAGCAAACCGGCTCAACCAAGTTCTCAACAGAGCTTTGATCCGCGGTGCCGCCGCCGTCGTCGTCCAGCCACACACGGATGACGGAGCAGAACTTCTCCCTTGGTTGTTATCCCTCTCTTTCCAGACACGGGGAACCCACCCCCTCCCCCCCCGGGGCAAAGCGCCCTTCGTCTCTTTGCTGGCTTGGCAACGTTGCGGCGGCTTCGCTACCGCAATCCGCTTTGCCACGAGTAAGTCATCCCAAGGTTTTCCAATCTCTGGTTTTCGTGTCGTTATATCCCGCGCCCGGTGGGAATTGTCCCGGTGGGCAAGAACCCCTCTCTCTCCCCCCACCCCCTTCCAGCCCTCGACGTCGATTGTGAAGCCATTTGGCGACTCATTGCTGTTTAACTTGATGACGATGGGCGATTCCCTTCAAATAAGTACCATGAACCATCTATACCTGGCCGGCTGGCTGGCTAGCTCCTCCGCCCCCTTCTCCGTGGCATCCTCACAAGGCTAATCTTGCGATCCATCCGATGAAGGGGGGGGGGGGGGTCCTTGTCAGGCTGGGCTGCGCCAGACACGGAGCAGCCTGGTCAAGCCGTTCTTGGTCCTGGAAGTCATTCTTGGGGGTGCGTACAGATCGATGCGGCCAGGAGAGTTGGCACGAATAGATATCTGCTCCGACGACGCGGACGAGATCAAGGTGGGAGAATGGGTTCCAGGACTCGAAGGGGGCAGGGGAAAACGATCTCCACTTTTTCCTTCTTCGTGTTCTTCTATGAGACGCCGTCCCGCCCGGACATGGAGTCCGGAAGATTTGACAGACTTGTTTGCGAAGGCTCCCCCTCCTTGCCCTCTCAGTCTGTCCCCAGCCTCCATTGAACCTTTCAAGGGCTCTGCAAGAGATAGAGAGCCCCCCCCTCCAAGACGACGGCAGCAATACACCCATCACCCCGCTCATTCTGAGCGTCGAGTTGCTGCCGTCTCACTTGCATGTACGTACGTACGCATCCCTGGGATTACAGCCAGACAGCCGCACATGGGTATGGTGTCATGGTCCATCAGTCATGTAAGTAAGATGATGGACGAGAAGACCGCACCACCCGACAGACACAGCTGTAATTATCTCAATCTCACGATCCCGGCCAGGGAAACCGGTTCTTTCAACTCCTGTATGGACTGTGCTCGCGTTTGGGAGTCGAATCTCGACATTAATTGACTCACTCTCTTTAGCCCCTAAGCCCTCATACCCGAAGACCCATTTCTCAAGCAGTTCCCTGTGAAAGGCAAGACCGTAACCAAGCCAAGACGGGGGGGGGGAGGGGGTGTTGTCGCCGAGGGGATCAGATACAGTTGTTCGAGAGAGGTTGCCTTGCCAGAGACGAGAATTCTTTTTTTGGAAACTACTCCTCAAGAGGTACTCGACCCAAGCAGAGGTAACATGCGACTTCTTATCGGAGGAGAGACGAAAGCCAAACAATGGTTGGCCATAATCTTACTGTCGTGGGATGGGTGTATGTGCGGGTTCAGCCTTCATGATATCGGTTGGTTGTGGACCCGACTAAGCGCGTGTTCCAGCAGACGTGTGCGTGTGCGTGTGTGCGTGCGCAAGTGTTGCCAAGTCTGACATCAGCAGAGGATTTGCAATCCTAGACCCCATCTCTCGTCAATACATGTGTCTGTCTCTGTCTCAAACACCTCCTACACGTCAATGGCACGACCTGCAGCAGGCTGGGCTGATTTGTACCGCGGGAAGGGAGATGTGGATAGAGGTCCAGAGGGAGCCTCGGAGGTGGAGAGAGGAAGGGACGGAGAGGGAGGAACAGTGAGGTGATACCAAAGGAGTGTGACAGTCACAGCCTGCTGGCCTTTCCTGCGTACGGACGTAGGCTGCTCAAGCCGCTTCATATCCAGACTCTTGGCAAGACACGACGAGGTAGGCAGGCAACTGCGAAGCACGGGAGATGACCCGTCGATCACTGAGTAGGTAGGTAACATGTACGTACATCGGAATAAAGGCAACTTGTATCCTCTCACCTTTATTTACGCCCATCGAGACAGGCCATATGCGGCTACTGTGATGCTACTTCGTACAAAAACACCAAACAATTGCCTGACAGCTCAGATGCTTTCCGTTCAACTCCCGTTGTTTCCGTCCTTCCGAACAAAAGCAAGTCAAGGATCCACGCAGCAGTGAAACAAATCATCAAGTGTCAGGACGCCTTTCCTTTCCCTGCTGTGTATAGAGATCGACTTGTCCCTACGCCCCTCTATTTCCCTCCCTTCTTCTCTGTGTTGAGTCTCTGCGCCATGCCCAAGTGAGACAACACAGAACATGCTCCCAAACCGACTTTTAGTAAACACGGTATTCACCCCGTCGACCAATCACAAAAAACCACCCGTATCTGTTGGCACAAGCTGCACCCTCTCGAACTACTACGCCTCCATTCGGCTCGCAGCTGCTTCGGCTGGCATGGAGAACCCCCGCCCCCCCCCGCCCTTTTTTTTTCTTTCCCTTTTTTCTTTTCTTCTCTGCCTCGGTCGTATTATTGAGCTGTCGTGTTACCCCAGACTCAGACTTCAACGTTCCGACCTTTGAATCAAAAGGAGAGCGGGCTCCAACGTCTTAACCAGGGAAGACCTTGTCTCTGCTGCTTGACCCTTGCGAGCTCATGCTGTTGCGGTTTGCGGCTTGGTACGGTAGATTCTCCGGCTTGAGGTTCTCGTCCGTCGACGAGGCCGTCCCCTGCCGCTGTGGCGCCTTCTTGGTGAGCACCGTCCTCGGCTTCTCGGTCGGCAGCGACTCGTTGCTGGCGCGTGTCTTGGTGAGCTTGCGCGACGAACGTTTCTGAGACGGCGCCTGCGATTGCGTCTCGGCTACCAAGCCCGTATCGGCAGCGGACCTTGAGTCGCTTAATGCTCGGCTGTGCACCGTGTTGTTGCTGGCCGACGGACGGCTGTATGCCGGGTTCTCCCTTACGGGCAGATGGAAGCTGGCCCCGGCCCCGTTGAGGTCGGTAGTGAGATACGTCGGCGACGTGGAAGCAGAGCGTGCGGCATCATGAGACGGAGCGGTCTGGCGGCGACGGTTAGCGTGGGAGCCTCGTAAGCCCGACCAGTGTCTCGCTTACGGATACCTGAGGGCTGACGTAGGTGTCCAGCTTCTTCTTCAGCACCTCGGAGCGCACCGGCTTTGCTAGGTAGTCGTTCATGCCCGCCGCCAGACACTTCTCGCGGTCGCCCTGAATGGCCGATGCCGTCATGGCGATGACGAGAATCTTGCGCACGACGTCTATTGGGTCCTTGCGGATCATCTTGGTCGCCTCGTAGCCGTCGAGCACGGGCATCTGCACGTCCATGAGGACCACGTGGTACGGCCGACCATCCCTGGCCTTCTGCCGTAGGCCCTCCACAGCCTTCAGACCGTTCTCGTAGGCGTCGACGGTGGTGTAGCCCAGACGCTGCGCGTACTGGATGGCTATCTTCTGGTTAATGGGGTTGTCTTCCGCGATGCAGATCCTGATTTGGTCCTTGGGGATGGCGGTGAGGTCCAAGAACGGGTTCGGCGACGTGTCGCGCTCGGCGAGGAAGGCGGAGCGCTCGATAGCCGGCGGGGACTTCATCTGCTGCGCATCGCCGGCAGACACGTCCGACTTGGCCTTGTCAAACGTAACCTTGAACCATGCCGTCGTCCCGACGCCTTCTTGGCTGTCGAGCTGGATCTTGCCCTTCATCATCGTCTCAATGAGGGACTTGCAGATGCTCAGACCAAGACCGCTGCCGCCGTACTTGCGAGCCGTGCTGGTGTCTGCCTGGCTGAACGGCTGGAAGAGCTTGACCAGCTGCTGCTGCGGGATGCCGATGCCCGTATCCTGCACCCTAAACAGCAAGGTGGCTTTGTCGTTGGTCTCCGACTCGACGCGGGCGCCGATGATGATGGAGCCATCCTCGGTAAACTTGAGGCTGTTGCTAATGAGGTTGCCCAAGACTTGGTGAAGTCTGATAGGGTCACCAAAGATGAGCATGGGAGGCAGGTCGATGTCCTGTATAATCTTGACATTCTTCTGCTTCGTCTTTTGCCGGTTGCTGTACGACACCGCGCGCACAACCTCGCGCACCATCTCTTCGGGGTTGAAGGCGATGACGTAGAGTTTCATCTTGTCGGCCTCCATTCTGGAAAAGTCGAGTATGTCGTTGATGACGGTCAGCAGCAGCTCCGCAGACACCTTGATATTGTCCGCCATCTCCTGCTGGTCCTTGTCAAGGTCGCTGTCCTTGAGCAGCTCCGAGTTTCCTATGACGCCGTTGAGAGGCGTGCGCAGCTCGTGGGAGACGTTGGCGAGGAAGATGGACTTGGCCTTGGCAGCCTCTTCGGCCAGCTTGACGTTGCGCTTGGCCTCGGCCTCGGCATGTTTGGCCTTGGTCTCTGCCTCGAGAGCCTTGGCCAAGGCACGCTTCTGCAGGGCGACCATGGAGACGTTCTCTGCCGACACCTTTTCGACGGCTTTCATGGCCAGGGCGTTGGAGTAACTGATGCCGATCTGGTTCACCAGCAGCTGCAGAACGGAGACGTTGCGGTCGGTGAAGGAGCCCGTCTCGCCCTCGAGGTACAAGACACCGAGGAGCGGCTTGGACCCGTGACAGATGGGGATGGCGATGATGGCCTTGCTGAGAACGTTCCGCTGCAGCCAGGCCTCGCTCACGTTGCCGAACCGCTCATCGCTAACGATGTCGGGGATGAAGACTGCTTCTCGGAAACGGGTGCAGTAGAGTATGACGTTTTCGGCGACGAGTGAGGTGCCAGCCAGAGGCAGGCCTGGGATGTGCGCCGACGCGCCCCTTTCCGGGTCGCCGCTGGCCGCGAGGCTCCAGCCAGACTCGTCCGAGTCTTGGACGACGATGGCGGCGAGCGTAGCCGAGCCGCCGCAGGTCTGCAGGATGACGTCGCACATGGTCTTGAGCAACTCGTCGACCCGGAGGACACCAGAGATGACCTGAGACGAGAGCAGGATCGCGTGCAAATCGATCATATCGAGTGCAGGCAGACCTACCCCGGGTTCGTTGTGCTCGTGCATTGAGCCGCGCCACGCACCGATCCGCTCGCCCTTGATGTCGGCGATGGCGGTGTGGTTGGACTGCCGGAGCCCATCTGGGCCTTCCTCGCCCTCAACGGCGCGGTAGTCGACCGTGCCGCTGTCGCCGGCAAAGTCGGTCTGCGCGGCGGCGTCCGTCGTCCTGGGGTTTCGTGCCGGACTGTGAAGAAGGACAGCGTGCTCTTCCTCGAGACGGTCGGCGACGGCGACGGCCCCGAACTGGCGGTAGAACGCAATGGCATCCCTGAGCGCTGAGCGAGCCAACCTTCGAGCCTTGCGCCTGACGAGCGTGCCCGCCATTAGCGTGTTACCCAGCGCCGCCTCGAACAGGTAGTTGTGCTCCTCGGCGTTGTCAAGAGCCTCTTCGTAGAGCTTGACGGCGCAGCCATGATCGCCCGTCAATTCCGCAGTTTGCGCCTCGAGGATCCTGGACCACGACATGTAGTTAACCTCGGTGTAGACCTCCCACTCTTTGATCCTCTTGATCAGCTCGCGGAGCTTGTGCAGAGTAGCCTCCGTTTCGTCGGCCAGACTGCCCGGGTCTAGCCTGGGGTCGTTGAGCTTGCGGATCATGCTTCCCGCGAGCGCAAGGCCGTAGAAAAACATGACCAGCCTGCTGTTGCGGGCGGACCACAGGTTTTGGATAGCTTCGCAGCACGCCTGACCAATCTCGATGGCGCGGTCGTAGTGTCCATAGATGAACAGGGGCACAATCTCGATGCTCTCGTACCAGAGGATCGATCGGCTGCCGTTCTGCGTGTTGGCCCTCAGCCACGACTTGTAACTGGCCGAGCTGTGCTGCTCGTCGGTCATGACCTCGAGGGACTCGGTGGTGCGCGTCTTCCCCTGCAGGGCACGACATGCCTGTCGGATCGAGATGAGAAGGGTGCCCCCCCGCGTGTCTTGCTGCCAGTTGGGTATCTCTTCGCAGCCGTACTGGCAGAAGGCTTCCAAGTCGGAGCAGTTCTCGCTGGCAAAGAACTTCAGCTGCGCCGCCAGTCCAAAGCTCAGGATCGAGGAAATCCTATCGCCCGCTGCTGCTGCGTAGTCGACCGAGCCCTCCAGATGGCTCAGCGCCACGGCTATAGGGAGCTGGACGTGCCCGATGAAGTTGGCGTACAGCATGTAGCCCCTGGCCATGGAGAAGGGATCGCGGTACCGGTCAAACAGCTCGATGCAGACGTTGCCCACCTCGACGGCAAAGCTGACCATGTTGAACCGGGCCAGGGCAACCATACCGAGGTGGAGGAACGCCATTCCGGACTGCGGGAAGGCGCCGTGAGTGAGATGCAGGTCGAGCATGACGAGAGAGAGGTGGTAGAAGCGTAGGTAGTCGCTCCACCACGCGGCGCTGACGGTCTCCGCAAGCACTGCGCCGATAGACGGCAGGCCGGGATCTTGTGACTGTGGCGGGTTCATGAGCTCGTTCTTGTCCATGGTTTGTATCCTCACAGACATCTTTTCAAACTGGTCGTCGCACTTCTCGAACGTCGGGTTGTCGTCGAAATCCACGTCCAGTGCATGCAGACACTCCTTGAGGGAGGCGAGAGCTCCCACGGCGTTGCCGCTCTGCGCGAGGGTTCTAGACTGCAGAACGTAGGCAGGCGCCTTGTCGAGAGGTGTGCGGGCACACTGGAAGACGTTCTCTAGCAAGGCGTTGGCCGCCGCATGGTTGCCCATGTAGAGGTAGCATTCGGCAGCTCGCAGATGCAGTTGCATGGTCTCGTCATAGGAGACGTCCTCAAGCTCGTCGTCCCAGGGGTCGGGCTGGAGAAGTGCGACAGCTGTGCTATATAGTTTGGAGGCAGTTGGACGAGCGCAGTTCTCGACGGCCGCCTGCGCGGACTCGAACAGCAGTTTGCGGTACGACTGAAGCCTGGGGATGCGCTTCTTGATAATGTCGACAGACTCGCAAATGTGCGAGGCCGTGTTGTCCTTGGCCCTAGGGTCTGCCGAATAGTACTTCAACAGAGTCTGGGCAATGGCAAAGTGCATCTTGCGAGCGTTGCACTCCTTCAACGCCGCCGATGCCTGTATAAATCTGTCGTGGGCAAAGCGGAACCTGTCGTCCGTCTCGCTGGGGACGATGATGTAGGCCTGCACGGCCGCTTGCAGCCCGTCAATCGCCTCCTGCTGGGAATACCGCGCATGGTATTGCTCGCTGCCCGTTCCTCGACACATTCTTTCCTTCTCGTCTTCGTCACTGTACTGGAACTCGCCGCTCATGAGCCGGGAGATGAGCTCGAAAGAAAAGGAGGACCCCAACAGGGCAGCCCAGGCGAGTATCGCCCTAGACGCGGGCGGCAGCTCGTTCAACCTGCGGGTGATGAAGCCGGTGTCGAGTATGTCGTAGTCGCTCGCGCCCTTGAAGTGCTCAAACAGTCTGTCGAGGTCAAAGTGCCAGTTGCTGTCCCTGTAGTCGTACCAGATGCACTTTTTCCTGTAGCACACACTGAGCATCTCGCGCATGTAGAACGGGTTGCCTGCTGTTTTTGACTGTATGACGAGCGCCAGCGGGAGAATTTCCTCTTTGGGCCTACACAGCGTTGTCGCCACGTATTGGATGATGTCGTCCTCGCCTAGAGGGGACAGCTTGATGCGGGTGACGACTGGGCCGCCTGATCGCGGGAAATCTGCCGTTCTGTTAGCACGCAGCGCCGTCCCCGAAGGGCGGCGGGCTCGCTCACCTTCGGATTCGGGGGCTTGAATGATGGACTGGACCCGCTCGGGAGACAGCTCCTCTGGCCGGTAGGTAATGATGACAACCATCTTCATCCGCGCCCCAATGATCTGAGTAATCAGCTCCATCGACTCGTCGTCGGCAAAATGAAGGTCGTCCAGCACGAAGCAGATGAATTTGTGGGACGTGAACATGCGCAGCACATCGAGAAACGTGTTCATCAGACGCATCGTCTTGGTCGCGCCGCCCGCTCGCAGGAAGTCCTGGGACGCCTGGGATGATATGACGGCAGGCTTGGTCAGGCGCCCAGGGGAGCTTCCTGGGGACGAACCGCGTCTCTTGAGACCGGCCCTGATATTGCGAGTCTGGGTCACGCTTTGCGTGATGGAGACGGATCGGGGGACCGAGGTGTCGAGGGTGCCGATAAGAAAGTCGGGGAGCCCGAGAACCTTGTGGAGCGTCGGCCACACAGGACGGACATACTGCTTCAGCGCCTGGTGAAACTGCGTGTCCGTATTGCGCTCGCCAAAAACCTGCTTGAAGAGGGACGACAGCAGCTTAAGCAGCGGCCCGAAAGCAGTCCGGCGAGCCGTATCGAACTTGGCCGTGGCGCAGTAGCCTCTTCGCCTGGCCTCGGCGAGAACGGACTGGTAAAGGCAGCTCTTCCCGAGGCCACCCGCCCCCTCTACGAGGACGATCTCGCAATGCCCGCGCCTCCGGAACTTGGCCGAGCCGAGCTGGCGGGACAGGCTTGAGGACGATGACTCAACGGCACTCAGCCGGTTGCTATCCGTGGGCGTGCCGATGCCGTCGGCGAGGCTCCGCGTCTCGAAGGACACTGAATGGTGCCTCTCCCACTGTCTCTCCCACGGTCTCGTCATGCGCCCGAACGGCCCGGAGTTGGACGAGGCGATGGTGTCCCCCGATATTGTCTGGGTGTCGGATAGGACGGACGGCACAAAGCTAGCCCTCGACTGCCTAGGATCAGAGGAGGTAGTATGCGTGAAGGAGCCGCTACGGCGGGTGGTGCCCTCCGCGGAGCTCGCGCCCTCGCTCGACAGGTCGCCGCAGTCGGGGAGCTCGACCGAGAGTTGCGACCCGTCCGAGAAACGGTTGTTTGTCGACCTTTGATTCATCGAGTGGCTCTTAGCAACCCGTTCGATCACTCTAACAAGGTCTGCCCTTTCCTTCTGCCGCCCAATCATCATGCTGGGCAGTATGAAGAAGGATGAGATGTCCTTTTCGCCGATCTTCCACTCCTTCAACGCCAACCAATCGCCGTCAGTCAGAAACTGCTGCACCTTGAGCAGGTCGTGCTTGAGGCCGCTAGCCGAGTGGTATCGATCTGCGACGGTCTTCGCCGTGCACTTTTGTATGATGCGGCCGATCACATCGGGTATGTCGAGCCGGACTTGCGACAGGTTGGGAATCCTCCGGCCGAGAACGCCCTGCACGATGTCTAGTGGTGTCTCGCCCTCGAACACGGGCTGCTGCGTGAGCAGGGTCCAGAATACCACGCCCAGCGAGTAAATGTCGGTCCGACTGTCAGGTTCCGCTGGCATGCGCCCTGTCTGCTCGGGGCTGATGTAGAGGAGCTTGTTCTTCGCGCCCAGCTCCTTAGACAAGCTCGACCACGACGTACTCGACAGGCCACCCTCGAACGACCTTGTCCCGGTACCGAAGTTGATCATCTTGACCGAGTTGGTCTCGATGTTGAAGTGGAAGGCGTCCGGGCGGATCTCTCCATGCGTTATTACCTGGCCGTAGTGAAGTATCTCGAGACACTGACTTGCACCAATGGCGAAGTCGAGGAAGTATTGCAGATCTATCGGGGGCTGCAGGCGGAAGTTGGTCCTTCGATACGCCTCATAGCGGTCGTCCACCTTCCTCGCCTTGTAGAACGCCGGCCCCATGTCTACCAGATCGAACAGGTAATTCTGGCCAGGATGTTGGTATATTGCGACGACGATGGACCCGCGGTCGCCCGGGTGGGGGGCGAGGCGGATAAGGTCAAGTGGCTTGACAATGTGGTGCCCTTGAGGATCGGCCGTGGTAAACAGGTTCTTGGCTATATAAAAGGCCCTCTCTTCGCGGAGCACATGGTAGGAGACGCGGGCTATCACGGGCTCCTCTGCGTATGATATCTCAGCGGCGCCAGAGGGGTTTATGGGGGGCGAGGCAGCCGAGAAGTCGCTGCTGGCATCGCTGGGCAGACCTGAGTGAAGACTCGAAGAGCTTGTGGCATGTTCGGAGGGCGACGGTCGGCCGGACTGTAGCCTTGCGGCCGAGCCTGGGCTCGAGCCGGGGTGGGACGAAGAGGACGACGGTGGGTAGGGCGACACAAATCTGGTGCCGCGTACGTGCCTGCGAAGCACATGTTAGACGTGGCATCGGGGAGGGAGGAGGCCAACAGAGGTCGTTTGGTTAGCTGAAGGAGGAACACACCAGATGTCGTAGGATGTGTGAAAGGGGAGCTGGGACTCGTCCCAGGTGTAACCGGCGATCTGACGGAGGCGCTCAAACAGGCGCGAGGGAGGGTCGAAGTGGTCGTCCGACCCGATGGCAGTGCCGTCCATTGTCGGTACCGGTCATATGCGCAAGCCTGAGCTTGAACGCCGAGTGTTGGTGTCAGTGGGGGTGGTGTAAGATGAATGGGGTTTTGTGTCGGCTTTTCGATAGGGTCGTCGTCGTGACTGTCGTCGTCGGCGGCGTCGTCGTCGCCAAAAAGGAGTGGGGGAGGGGCGACAAAGGTCAATTCGGAACGGTCAGCTAGGCACTCCTGTCCATGTCATATTCTGATGAGAAACCCGAGGCGTAGAGGTGGTAGGTATTGAAAACGGAACTGGTTGTCTGATTTTGAATCGCGGGTGGTGTAAGATGCTAATCATGCAATGTGCTACAACGTCCAAGTCTGCGCGCGCGCGCGCGCGAGCGAAAGAGGCACGGGTGGGCTGTCGAACTTGCGATGGATGCAACAGGAAACGGCGCCGGGCTCTCTACGGACATCAGCTTGACAGAGAGAAGAAGAAAAAAGCACGGAAAGACGATGCGTCAGAGACGACGTTGTCGGGCGAGATGGGCAGACCAAGTGCGGGCAGCTATCATCGGTGGTCAGGCAGGAAGTTGAGGCGCCCCGTTTGAACCCTCGCTCACATCTCCCACTTTTGCCTTGGCGCTTGCTTTGACTCTGGGTCCCAGTGGCAGCAGCGCAGGGTGAAAAGCCAGTGGGAGAGGGCACGCTGAAGCAAGTAGGTACTTACCTACCTACCTAGGTACCTAGCAAAAAGGTGTGGAGTACGTACAGGACCTCGAAGCCCAGCAAGGAGTGACTGAGGTACCGGTCTACCTAACAGTACACGCCCGTGTGCCTCAGTAAACTCTCCCAGCTTGCCCACCTTAAATGCAGAATCTCTTACCATGCCACCGCGATGCAGACGCTTGCGCGTGCTTCTTACCCGGGCGGTCTGAGAAAGCACCCGTAGAGCCCGGAATCGTGCTGGAGCGTATTGTGTTTCTCTACGCGAACTCCAATTCAGAGCAGACCGGCAATAGTACAAATTGGAATCGACATCTCGGGAGAGGAGGAGAAGACGAAAAAATACCAATGCAAAAGCAGTCAAACGGGCTGGGACAGGTTCCGCGTCCTCCTCCCCACTTGGTGGACTGCGCGCCCAGAGAACCCCTCCCTCAGCACTTCGGACAGCCAAACGTTGGTGTCTGTGGTTAATACAAACGGGACAACTCCACGCATCTCACCTGGCATCCTTTGACTCTGTGTTTCCGTCTAGGGCTCTTACCCGGCCATCGGTGGTCAGGGTATACACTGTATATGATTGACTCTGTGGCGCCGGTTGCATCAAAATTCTGCATGTGTACTATTAAAACAAACAAGAAAAAAAAAACGCAAGACGATGGACAGATGCCAATCTAACCCCCTGTCACGGCGGTGGAGAGGGGAGCCGTAGACCATCTATCCACCCCTTGGTTGTGGGTGTAAGTCCAGCCGTCGTCGCCATTCTCTCTTGCTGTACGGATGCCTACTCTCCTGCTAAGGTAGGTTACAGGTACCTAGGTAGGTAGATAGGGAGGTAGCTGCCAGAGCCAAACCCGTAATGTCAATCATCAGCAACTGGGTGGCCTGGCAAAGTTCAGTCAGTTACAACTGACAAAGGATAAAGAAAGAAAAAAGGAAAATGAGGGGAATAAGACCAAAAAGGCATCCAGCCTCATCAGTGTCGAGGCTCGCCGACTCGAATACCAATCAATCTCCATCACCGGAGCTGTCAAGAGCAGCTCCTAGCCAGGACTCAAGGGGATGGGTTGGCCTGCTCACCAGAAACAGCCCGATGTGTGAATGACTTCTCCCACCTCGCCCACACGCACGATATCAACAGTGCAGTGTGGGCTGCTGCTATCAGCATTGTACCAGCGCCGTTGCGTCTCCCCATTGGGCCGGGGGGAAAGTGGATTGGAGAAAAACTGCAGAAACTTTCCCACCGTCGTTTTGTCTCGTTCGTTCGTTGCACAACCCGATCCGCGTCCTTTGTTTCCTTTTTTGTCCGCGCTGTTTCTTCCGTTCCTCCCGGCCCCCATCCTAACCTCCATCATTCTCGGAGTTTCCAGCTTTCCCCCAAGTCCTGGCTCCCAAGAAGGCCATCAACCCGTTGTGCCCATCAGAGAGACTTTGGATCACTGCTCCTGGGTTTCGCCTACTTGTACACACAGTGTGCTTGGTCGCCAGGAGGTTGTACCTTATATCACTCATCCCAGAATCCCATACCAAACCCCAAACAGGGGTGAGCACGACACCAGGACGCCGTCTCTCGCTAGCAACAAGTCCCTCCGCACTCCGCTTGGCCACTTCACCGCGACTCATTCCGTCCACGACCCCTTGCCCCCTTCGACTTTTTGCCAGTTCCGAATCGAGTCCCTCAGGACCATTGAAGTAAGTGCCTAGAGGAACACCACACACTAGGTGGAAGATTCAGTCACTATTGATGCGAAATCTGACACGTGACTGAATCGTGGCACAGCAGCAGCAGCAGCAACAACAGCAACAACACCCCCGATGCTGGCCGACTTTGGAGTGTTCTGTCACAAGGCTGCACTAGAGTTCAAGGCGATAATGTGGGATCAAAGAATCACAGCCCTCAACCTGTGTCACCAACCCCCTGTCTACCTGTATACTTGGTCGGCCTTGATTTGTTTTGCATTTCCCTAAATCCCTTTGGCGTAGTAGGTTCACAACCCCATGTCTTTCATCCAACGTTTGCAACCTTTCTACTCGTGTAGGTACATGCCATGTCGCAGGTATTACAAGTCCTATCACGAGACAGCATCAATTTCCAGGCTGGTGCATAACCCTGGCAGGGGCTGCTTCTGTCAGACACTGAGGTCGCACTAGAACGGATGTGAGCTTCGTATTGCCTCGTGATGGCAGCTCATTTCTTGTTGCGTTTGAGGAGCCTCATTGCCTTGTTCGTCAAGGAAACATACAATTAGGGATTCTCCTCTTGACAAGGGCAGGGATGTAGATTCAACAGGAATGGATGAGACGCTACCTAGTGACCGGCCCACATTCATCAGTGACTGAACTTAGGTAGGTAAGGTACCTACCTAAGGTAACTAGGCTACCTTAGGTATCTTACGGGAGTAGGTCTTGAGGGTCGCAGCGTCATCATAATCAAGTCGTTGCGAGAAAAAGAAGAGGTTGTGCCAAAAGTCAATATCTATAACTCTATATGGGTATCCCTTCTTAAAGGGCCCGTTGGCCCCCACGCCTGCAGTTGCGCACGACTCTTCAACATCATCGTGGGTATGGCGCACCGAAGTAAATCCCCCCCCCCCCCCCCAAATCAACAACGTTATAACTCCCAGGTATTCTTATATGCTTAGCCAAAGCTTCCTCTTTTTGCCAGAGCTGGCCTCTTCCCATTGGTCATGCTCATGCTTTTATGCTTTGTAGCAAAAAGACGAAAATCAATGCAGGTTTTTGTTTGTGTTTTGTTTGCTTCTTCCTTCCCGCCACGCCGCAAGCTTACTTGCTGTGCGAGGGCAGGGCACCAAAGGCAAATGTCTGGGCTAGGCGGCGCTCCTCGTTCTTGCGGCCATTGACAAAGTCGGGGTAGTTGAGCGTAAGCTCGACGGCGCCATTGACAATGTTGTCCGCAGCCTCGACACCGAGCATGAACGAGTGGTCCTGGTTACCGACCTCGTATCTCCAGCTGCCAAAGCGACCGCGGGAGTAGATGCCCTGGTCGAGAAGTTTGGGGAGGAGGTCCTTAAGGACACCCTCTCTCTCGAGCGAGGGAGTCGGGTAGCCGTGGTTGAAGCGGCGGTGATAGGTGGAGACGATCTCGTCCTCGGGCTTGATCATCTCGGTGTTGATAAGGCCTTGGATACACTGCTCAAGGATCTTCTCCTGATCAACGGGCTTCATCGAGGACTCGGAGACCTCGAGCATAATGGACCAGTAGGGGCCCTCCTGGGCCTCGGTCGACGCGGCCTTCTGACCATTGGCCAAGTACAGCGTGGGCAGCTTCTTGCCGGCCTCGGGCTGGTTGTGGGGGGAGTAGTTGGAGAAGATGGTAGCGCGGTAGAAGGGGCAGTTGTCCTCCGGGAAGTACAGCCAGCACTTGTCACCAATGCGCTCAGGACGCTCGCCGCGGATACCGACACCAATGACATGGGTCGACGAGTAGAACAGGCCCTTGGATAGGCTGACAAGCTCTTGGTTGCCCATGCGCTCGACGAGCTGGTCAACATTCATCGTCGAAATGAGCTTGCCGTACTGAACGGTGGTACCGTCAGCGAGGGTGACGACCTTTTTGTCGGCGTCGACCTTCTCGACGGTGCCCTTTTGGCCGTAGCGCGTCTTCTCCCTGGGAAGGGTGTTGGCGACGGCGA